>JAYMFT010397375.1:0-19200 GCA_038088735.1 Panulirus argus
ACTCCGACCCGTGGTATATATACATTAGTCTGTCCATTCGATATACATATATATATATATATATATATATATATATATATATATATATATATATATATATCGCTAAGTCCCAGCCCAAATGGCTTCTGGATGAGCGTGTGCGTCCATGTCTCTAAATTACACGGACCGACGCAAGTGCCGTGTGCAAACGCTCGACACACAGCAGGAAGTATAGCCTGTGGCGCACCATCACACTGAGGACGACTGGGTAACGCGCTGGAGGTGTAATGTGCGTGTGTTACCCAACCCCCGCCCCCAGCAGCCACTTGGCCAGGCACCAGACATACTCATCCTAGTATGTACAGATATTGCAACATACCTGATTGTCGTCATGATATATTTTATCTTTACTTCTTCTGTCTGTATATCTGATTATATGTTTGTCTCCCTTTTTTTTTTTATTCACGTCGAGGGTTCTAGTCTTTATAGAGGCCAAGCCTTACAAGAGCCATAAAGAAGCGTTGTATATGTCAAGAAGTCAGGAGAGAAGTGAAAACATAATCTTAAAGAGTTCTGAAGGAAGTGGAAAACGTGAGTTTTAGAGAGTGGAGTGTAGCTTATTGCTGTTCCAAAAGACATGCGAAGGTCGCCCCCAGCCGTGATGATTTGACGGATCTCGCCACAGATTCCGAAATGTCCCGTTATCAGCTGATGTGTCGAACTTTAAAGGTGTATAAGACTTGCGGAGGTTCTTGCCCTTCGACCGAAATTCTTTAACTTTTCTTAAAAACACCTCCAGAATGGTTGGAGACAATGAAATTTCCAGGTCACCAACATGACTACTTATTCTAAATCTCTTATGTCCTAAGACATCTGATTGTCTACTTTACTAAGTGCCGTACGAGTCTGCAGATTAACAATTATCTTTCACATATCCCGATACATTTGTAACCAAAATGGCCACGTTGCTTCGCCATAGCATTACTATAAATACCAGTGTATAATGAAGTTGAATTTAAAATTTTAAGTTATAAAAATTTTTTATTCCTCTTTTCCTCATAATTATTTTATGCTCCATGGGACCATTCTATACCGTAATGTACGTTTTGTGTGTGTGTGTTTGTTTTCTTTCGTCTGCTAACCTTTCTCGCCTTAACGAGGTACCGTCAATAACAGACGAAGAAATATCCTCGCCTGACTTCCTCTTCTGTTCTTACTTTTACATTCATAATGACGTCCCCTTCCAACGTGCCTACCCATCTACGACGAGATTTTGTCACTAACAAGGGCCGGCACGCAACGCGGGGCAATTTAAAATTAAGAATATAGAGAGTATGAATTACATGAGGCCGTGTGTTACATGCGAATGAAGTGTGTGTGTGTGTGTGTGTGTGTGTGTGTGGACTGAATGGCAGCTACGAGCGTGTATGAGAAGCAGAAGATGACTGCAACATGGGCCAAGGAGGGGAACTTATCAGGTACTCGAGTACTGGCTTCCACTATCTCCACCTCGAATACCCAGGCAGTAGTACCTCCCTGGTGGAAGCGAATTTCCTGCCTGGAGACACCGACCCTCTTGACCCAACAAACTCTACCTGTCTGTCCATCCAACCCAATCTCTAACTCCATCCTAACAGACATTATCTCATTCATTATGAAACTTCGTACTCCAAGCGAACACAAGCCAAACTTTCACGTTTGCGCTCTAAACGCCACCCATCACTTTAAAGGAAAATACATGACAGTATTACACTTCATGATTTGTGACTCCGGCCAGTAGACGTGACTGACTTCCTCAGTGCCGCGGGAGCCCCATAAACGGCGTCCTAACACTGCATAAGCATTTATATAAAGAAAAATACTCTAGAACGACAGCGGTAATGTACACATCAAAACAAAACGCCATCTTGATGCACCGCACGCATACGGTGCATACTGGAAACTATAGCAAACATTACCACACATATTTCTTATTGACGTACGTAAAAGAAAATGAGTATATAGGAAATACTACGACAAAGATATTGACAATGCAGAGATGAAACGGAAAATTCTCAAGGGAAGGTGTGCGGTTGCCATGGAAATAGAATTGCAGTTACATTCCAACCTTCGGTTGGTAGTACTATTATGGTAATGGTTGCTGTGCGTCAAGTTATCTATGTATGAGTACCAGAGCAAATTAGAACGACAAATACAAGTCTTTTATATCCCATTACTCAAACACCTACATGATTCTGATACTGTCATATACACTAAGTTTTCTTGTAGTCTTAGCTGTGTACATGTACATTCTCTCCCAGTAATTAATCCATTCATAAAGACTGTCATGCCCAAAGGCTTGGCATACTGTTGCTGATATTAAAAACAGTGTCAGATAAGATAAGAGGCTTGAAGTTGGACATTGACTACAAATGCGCTTCCATGCTCACTATACCTCTTCCTCAACTTGTTCGTATACCTCTGGACATTGTATACCAACATTTATCTACAACTAAATGATTCTCATATGACAGCATCAAAATGAACAGACAACTCATTCATCAAATGAAACAGACTGTCCGGTACACAGCCAAATCACCAAACGGGACAATCGTTATGGTACATGCACACAGTTCGTGGTCCGTACGTCTGTGTTTCGACCATAAAGTCGAGACCAGACTAATGCCATTACCTAGTTTTCCTACCCCAGCCATATTCATGTCCCTTCCCTCCTCCCTTACCCTCACTAGTGCACAAGCCATGAGGCTCAAGATGAAGCCCAGGGTGAGAACTGTGGTGAGGGCTTCCTACTCCCACTCCTCAGCTATCCATGAGACCCGGGGTTATGGTTGCAGTGCCGCAACATGTCGGTGCCGCAATGTCAGCATATCAGGCTGGGATCGGGATCCGATTCAAGACAACCCTAAAATTTCCTTTGGGTAGGAGAGAGAGAGAGAGAGAGAGAGAGAGAGAGAGAGAGAGAGAGAGAGAGACTTTTCACTAACAAATACCAAAGCGCAAAGTATCGTTGCAATTAAAGTTGTTGGAATTAATGGCTGTGTCAAATGTCTGATGGGTGACTGGACACCCCGGTAGCCTGCAGCTGACCATTTACTTTCCTTCACATGTGTTTTAACAGCACGAAAATCTGAAATCTGATGGCGCAGTTAAAGCAACATTTCAGCCAGCGACCGCAGTTTCCCACTAGGCTGGTGGTGGAGTAACCCACTACAAACATGACGAAGGGGCCTATTACAGGCCGAGTTCCAACATAATTCACATAAACGTCGCCACTACACGTCAACACGGGCAATCAGATATTTATACCGCAGTTTAACAGAAAGTAACTAGGATACAGCGCATGACCCGCAGGTTAGTGGATGAAGTGAGACAATCTAGGACCGCATGATAGCCACCTGGAATTCTCTTGTCATTCTAATATACCGGTCAGAGACCTAAAAACTAGACTCCTCGGAACAAGATCATCCATGCAGTCCTTACCAACCCTGTGTGTGTGTGTGAGACCTTGACCTCTCGTACTGATAAGTAACGGAAGATGGTTGGCGTATGTCGAGGTCAATTACTGTACCACCACTCTCAGGGGGGGGGGGGAAGGTTCTCCAGAGTTGGAAAGGGGAGGGGGGGGGATTTAGTAACCGGGGCTACAAACAAAAATTTGCAAGTCAGATCTTTCTGGAAGATGTCTCGCAAGGGTATAAACACATGTTTCAAAACTTATTTTGTAAGGTGTCGATGGAGAGACAAATGTGTATACACCACAGGTCAGATCCGAACCCTGAACAGGGTGCCTGGCTAACTCGGCCACACGGAGGGTAAACGATGCAGACGCTCGAAATCAAGTGTGTTAACTCACATCCCAACCTCACCTCGGTGAGTGTAACATGTGGCGCATCAACATGCGTCTGTCCATCGGCAAATTTGTCACACCATCGGAGCCACGATAGATTAAAGTCCAATATCAAAACTGAAAAACTGACATGGAAAGGTGTACACCCAATACAGGAGAGTGAATACCCTAAATCTGACGGCGTAGACACCAGAGATAGGAGAGTGGACACGATAGATAAGAAAGTGGACACCATATCCGAGAAAGTTTTGGAAGGAGAGCAACAAAGAAAGGCAAATATCAAAGGAGAACATTATGTCTAAATGCATGGTAAAATTATACACGAGTTTGATGAGACGTCACTGAAACACAGTGATACACTCCAGCATGCGAGCAATTGACTTCATGTTGCTCAGACTTCATGTTGCTAACCGACACGCACCCAGCTCCTCCACCGGTACCGACATGACGCCAGAAGATTCGCCTGAACCATCTGGGATGTCCAGGTGGCGCGGGACGGGTCTTCTGTTGCTACGAAGTAGAGGAGAGGAGTACCACCACCTCTTTTTTAACTGGTGTTCTCTGGGCGGTCTGCGGTTATGAGTACCTTACCGAAAACATATCTTAGTACATCTTATGCCGTCTGGAGGTCTCGATAATGTCTGATTCTTTATAAATATGTCATCTTGCAACAAACATCCCAGAGACTTTTGCAGGATCTCACTTACCAACACCAGCATTTTCTCAGCAATTTCATAGGTCCTTCATGGAATTTGAACAACATGAGCGTTGTTTTTATGGATGTGCCGTTATGTCCAGCTAAGGAGGTATAATAAGTCACTGGATACTAGGGGAGGTGGCATCTATCGTGGCAAGACCAGTCCGTGTCTATTCTAGTCACGTAAACGAATCTTTAAGATGTTATAACGTCTCAGCTCCAAACATTCCTGTTTCGCTAAAATTTATTCGTTACAGGTATATATGACTGATGTGTTACTTAGTGGCTTCTGGCTTCATGAATATCTAAACAGATGAACTAATTATCTACCAATTCGTTTTTATAAGTATGGTTTTGTAAATATAGCTGCGCAGATCACTAATACAACAGTCCATCTAAGACTCGTAGCCTCCTCCCATACTCTACAGATAGCTAAAAACAACACAAAATTGCTTGGGTCACAGATACACGCGCTAAGCTTACAATATGTGTATATCTCATTATGGTCAATAATGCTTATGAACTTCAGTGATGGTGTGCTGGTTTAGCCTCCTATTCACCCTTGAAGGTCATCCCCAGTGATCATACCGTCGTGCTCATGGGGGTTAAGGTAACAAGTTAAGTCATGCTAATTCATTGCCCAGTGTATAACAGAAAGAGACAACATTAGTATTAACAAAGTGGAAAACCCCATCAAAGGCCGACTGAGTGCAGTTGGAAAAGGTGAAAGATCAAGGAGTCCCAGCCAGATTGATGACGTCTGTGTTGGACATCACGGTTATACCCCCACCAACAACCCCCCCCCCTCCACACACACTCAAAAAAATAAAAGGATAAATAAATAAAATGAAATAAATAATGATAAATTAAAAATGAATATTTAATCAATATATAAAAGCGAATAGTACCAATAATGATAACAACAACAATAACAATAACAATACTAATACCAATAATAATAATAATAATAATAGAGATAATAATAATAATAATAATAATAATAGGGCCTGCATCACAACAAACCTGCCAACATTCCGCCAAGCTGAAGTTTATTTCAGGCAAACTTGGTGAGCAGTATGCAGAATAATGTTCATTATGCCTGGCGGTGTGGGGCAGTATACGTGTGTTGGGATGAGGCCTGTACGTGTTTTGTAAGGAAGTGTACGTGGTGGGTAACGCATGCAGGGTGGCGGCTGAGCGAGACACTGAACGCGGCAGATGTATAGTGTATGTGGCGAGGTGAGGCAGACAATGTACGTGGCAAGGTAAGGCACTACACGTGGCTGGATAGAGCACAGTGCATATGCCAAGAAGAGGCACAGTACATGGTTGGAAGAGGCAGTGCACATGGCACAGTCTACATGGCCAGGAGAGTCGATGCACAGGGTGGGATGAGCGGGACAGCCATACGAAATCTATATAACCGACTCAACGCACCGCCACACCTCACCATATATTAAACAGTCCTTAGTTATGTTAAAAGTGTTCTGAATAACTTACTAAAAAAACACTAACTCTGTTAATGTTCTAATTCACTAATGAGAAGTGTTGTGGTGGCATGGTGCAAAAAGTTACTGACTTCATTTGTCTTACTTGTCTCTAGCGGAACTACCTCACACACACACACTTCCTACGTTACACTAAAACTAGAACATGCTTCTCAGCTTTGGTTACCGTACTAAAAGAGGCACTAAGAACTATTATAAAGTTCAAAAGAGGGCAACAAAGATGGTACTGAAATAAAGAAACAAATTACAGGAAAAGAAAAGAGGCTATAGATTGTCCACCATATAAGAAAGAAGAGTAAGGGGTGACCTCATCGCAATCTTTTTTCAAACCAGCTCGATGACATAGACAGTGAACAGATTTTTTACTGCTGCAGCAGTGCTAGAACAACTATAAGCCATAACATGAAACTGATAGATAAACTTGTAAGAAAGGATGAAAAGAAGTACTCTAACAGTATGAGTGGTGGACAAATGGAATGAACTGAGGCATGAGATAATGTATGTGAATAACATGAAAGTTTCAAAAGATATTTGATACTGGAGTTAAAAAAAAAGAAAAGTGACCCCACGAGTGCAGAAGTCTTTCTCCGTACATTAGAAGACAATTACAGATAGGTAATTATGCACCGTACCAATCATGTCGCGAACTAATTAACACACTTGTGTATGTGGTCTTCTCACACACCTGCAGCTATGCTGCAGTACGACAGAATTAATCATTCAATTGCCAAGTATATGTACATATAGAAAGCATTTCCGTGATGGCGAGGGCGAGGAACACGTAGCAGAAGGTAGGTGGAGGCAAGTACAACTTTAAGCCATAAGGAGAAAAAGTTCTCACCCCTAGCGTTCCCCGGCAGGCAGAGGATGTGATACACACACACACACCTTTTCAACCCTGTCGGCTGACCTGAGTCATCCTACACAGCAGGACGCGTTAACAAAGGAGAACCTCCAAAGAATACCCATAATTTTACTTCACATATACATCACCAGACAATAAACAGCTATATAAGCTCATGTACCCAAACACATACAAAAGTATTGCTGTTCTTTGAAATACCCCTTTTTTTCTCGTTCCCAGGACATTCCTGGATCGGAGTCTTGTAAAACTTTTCGATAATTTCCGCTTCACAGACTCCCAGCTGAGGTGTGGGAAACCCGCCTGTAGTCCCCAGACGCCCCACATTATACTGACACACACACACACACACCGTGCCTGCGAGTCTCCATGGGAACGATAGCAGGGCTAGAGACACACCTGCTCGAGGATACTGCAGTCCTTTAAAGAAGGATTTCTCCGTTGTAGAGAGAGAGAGAGAGAGAGAGAGAGAGAGCATTATGGAAGGCAAGCAGGCGGGCAAGGGAGGGGAGGAAGGTTGGGAGAGAGGTGTGGCGGACGGGCGGAGGGAAGCGAGGGAGTCAGTATGCTGTTGGCAGTGGTGGTGAGAACGTGATCGTCGCGCGACTCTGACCCACCATGAGGCAGCTCCCCCACGACTCCACCGTCCCTCAGGTGGGTACTACCACCTACGCTCCTAATCACCAATCATTTTATTAACTCATCCAACCTGTTGGCTGCCAATCTCTTATCATTTACATCCACAGACGCAATAGTTACTAACTGTGTTAATGAAGTTGATCTCTTTCGATGACACCGGAAGAGGAAAAAAAGAAAAATACTTTACGTTTGAGCAGTTGAATGATGACGGCAGGAACAGCCACCGGGAATTATTCTCGGTAATTTACGTAAAAACAACATAACCGGTATCTTGTACATCAAAACCAAACGAGTGTTTTGCGAAATAATGATAAAAATAATATTATTAATGTTTCTCTTATTACAATCATTATTATTATTGTATCAGTATGGGTACATAAGCAAGCACTGTTTTCCTGCTGTGAACTTTTATTTTGGACTTACACACTGATAAAGGCAGCGGCTGTAAGTTCAACAGGAGATAATGCGCGTCTGATCAACGGGTAACGTTAAAAACTCCAGTTCTTCCCCCAACCCACAACACGGTTTCGCCTCTGCCATCTCTTGTGTCACCCATGGTCGCACTGTCTACAGTGCACGGCTGCCGTCTTGAAAACGTAGTTACCTTTCCATGCGCCGAGTCGCTACCATTAAACAGAAAAAAGGTTGTGATCAGATCGATTTTGTCGAGTAAATTATCCTGCTTCATTATTATTATAATTAATATTATCATTGACAAGATAATATCAGCAAAAATTGCATGTCATCTTCAAAACTGATTGCTTACCAGTAGGCAAATAAATATTACGTGCGTTACGTATGAAGTGTAAACAATATTATAGTGTGTTGTGCAGTGTAGACAAGGTTAAACAATGTGTACCGTAAAGAATACACAATGTTAATACAGAGTTTGTTGTTAAGTGCAGATAAGATTAATACAGTTTTAGTTGTGATGTATAAATGCCATGAAGAGTAAACAAGGTTAACAAAGAGTATGCTGTGAAGTGCAGACAAGCTCAGTAGAGTGAATGTTTTGAGGTTTAGACAAGGTTTGTGTGTGGTAAAGTGTAAACTAGGTTAATATTGTGTGGTGTGAACTGAAGATAAGGTTAACAGTGAGTATTTGAGGTGCAGACAAGCTTGATACAGCGTATGGTGTGAGGTGTAAACAAGGCTGATGCACTGCTTGTTGTGAAATGCAGACAGGCGTAACTGAATGCATGTTATCAGGAACAGGCAAGGTTAATAGTGCACGATGTACAGTACAGACAATATCTACTGTGACGGCTGTGAAGTGTAGAGAAAGTTAATAATGTAGATTCTAATATGGGGACAAGGTTGGTATATAATGGATGCTGTGAGGCTGGATGACACGTTATCCTCATCTCGTAATTACAGAAATTAGTGTCATGGATTATGGAAATGAAGAATAGTGTTTTTTTTTATAGCAGATGATGAAAAGATTGAATGTATAGTGAAGTAACAACGTTACGAAATCTGAAGGGAGGAAGTGCCACCCAAGCGTTTAAAACTTCGTGTTGTAATTAGTGATGAAGAACTGGTGTAACGAGATGAAGGCATGATACGTGCCTTGCGTGCTGAAGATACACTGCAACGGATTAAGAAATGTAGTGACTGTAGAGGAAATGTAACTACGTAAGAAACGTTACGAACCCTGGAAAGATGTTGTGACCGCTGAAGAAATGTTGCAAATGCTGAAGGAATGTTGCAATTGCTGAAGATAGGTAACGGCTACTGAAGACATGCTGGTGACAACTGAAGGAATGCTGCAGCTACTGAAGCAGTGTTGTGACTACTGAAGGAATGTTGAAACTGGTGAAGAAATGTTACGGCTGCTGAACCATAATCAACAAGGGAGATGTGGTGTGAGCGCTGAAGATATGAATGCGATGAACGCTGAAAACACAACGTCCAACTGGGTGAATAAGACTGAACGCCGCAGAGTGTTGAAGGATCCAGGTGTTATGGTGTGTGTTGGAGGAACCAGGTGTTGTAGTAGGTGCAGGGGAAGTGGGTGGTGTGGCAAGTGCTGGAGGAACCAGGTGTTGTGGTGAGTGTTGGAGGAACTATGTATTTTGGCGAGTTATGGAGGAACCAGGTGTTTTAATTAGTGATGAGGGAACAAAATGATGTGGCAAAAGGGAAGAACCACGTGTTGAGGTGAATTTTGAAGGAATCAGGTGTGGCTGGTGTTGAAGAAACCAGGTGTTGTACAGGCAAGTGTTGGAGGAACCAGTTGTTGTGGCGAGTGCTGGAGGAGACAGTTGTTGTGGTGAGTTGGAAGAACTAGGTGTTGTGATGTGTTAGACAAACCATGTTGAGGAAAACATGTAGCGCGTGTTGGAGGTACCATATACTGTGGTGTTATGGAAGAACCAGTTGTGTCGTGTTGGAGAACCAGGTGCTGTGGCGAGTGTTGGAGAAACTAGGAGGCGTGGTGATTCTCGAAGGAACTTGGTGTAGTGGATAGTGTTGGAGGAAACATGTGTTGTAGTGAGTGTTGGAGAGGCGAGGTGCGGGGTGGGTGAGAGGAGTAGGTGTGTGGGAAACGAGGTACTGTAGCTGGGGCAATGGGTCAGTGTGTGGGTAGCGCCAGCTGGTTGCTACTGAGGTGTGGGACCGGTAGATGCTACTCTTGTGGCGTGGGAATGGATGCAGCAGCATTGCTGTTGTGGTGATAATGGTACCAACATCATTTACTGCTGAGATGTGGTAAAAGAAGCAGCAGCAACAACTGTTGTGGTGTAGTAACGGCAGTTGATGCAGTTACTGTTGTGGTTTGGTAATGTAAGCAACAGCAGTTACTCTTATGGTGTGGTTACAGCAGTAGCAGCAGTTATTATTGTGGTTGTAACGTAAGCAGCAACAGTTAATGTTTTCGTGTGGTAAATGCAGCAACAATTATTGTTGTGGTGGGGTAACGGAAGCATCAGCAGTTACTGTTGTGTTGTAACGGAAACAACAATATTTACTATTGTGGTATGATAACGGAAACAACAGTAGTTGCTGTTGTGGTGGTAACAGCAGCAGCAGTCACTGCTGGGTGTGGTTAAGGCAACAGCAGCAGTTACTGTTGTGGTGTGTTAACGGCAGCTGGAACCCTGGACTCAGCTTTACTAAACTCCCTCACGCAGCCGTTTGTGTGTGTGTGTGTGTGTGTGTGTGTGGTAACCAATTTATACAGTAGGGAGAGTTCTAAACTCGTGGAGTCTCGTCACTTATTTTCCTTAATTTCGTTCTGCTGATATCTATATATTGTCCGCGCTCACAGTTCATCAAATCTGGTATCATGAAAGTACTCATATCTTCCCTGTTAAGTACCTTGCTTAGTTAACGTGTCAGGACCTCTGGCTGCTCTTTTCCTACATCTTTCAGAGAACTGTTCACTGTCGTCATTGTCACACTGATTAATTAAGAAACTCGAAGGTCGTCAACATGTCTCTCACTCTCTCCTCCACGGTGGCTATATTCATAGTCGCTAAGCTTCCCTCACAACTCGGCTAACGTATCCCACGCACCGCCTGTTCTGTCCCCCTTTCAGCCTGCTCTACCAGTTCACGTTTCTTTAGGTGCGGCGACCAACCATGATTTGCATAATTTGATTTTAGGTCAAATGTAAGTTATAGATACTTTTCGGCAAAAATCCTTATCCATATACCTGAAATTAACTATGAATAATAACTAGTAGACATTTTGTCCCCTTAACTGTTCTCTTCACGTGGTGTTCTGGCAAGAGGTTGGGTGCAAAGTCGACCTTAAGTCCCTTTTCACACAAACTCATGTACGTAGTTTGTGTCTAGCGAAATGATCATAGCGAGGCTTTCTTTCACGTGTCTCACATTCGTCACAGTACTTTTATTTGCTTCAAGTGAACTTCATCAACCATATACCTAGTTACCTGTTAGGTGTGTCAAAGTCACTTTTGTTTTTAATTTTTGTCGCAAGAGCGGCTGTTCTAAACTGACGCAGTGTGTTTGTGTGTGTGTGTGTGTTCGGTGATACGGATTAACTTGTGGAGGGTAATGTGTATGTGTGGTGACGTGTATATGGTAAGGTGTTCACTGCTACGTCAGTAAGATAGATCAACCTTGTAACATATTCATGGAACGAATTCATTCCGATGTTGAACCCATAATGTAAAGTCACGCAAAAAAATGCAACAACTATAATTTCTTGGCGAAGGTTTGGGTGGACAAACCACTAACATTTACTTGCAACTGAAAATAGCATTTGGGTCGCTTCCTGGGGTACCCAAGCTATCACTGACATTAATAGATATAAAGAACACTTGTATATAAATCAGTTTCACTCATCCATCAAACAGGCAATATTTAGAGTAAGTGCTCAGTGGACGCTGGCCCGCAAACGTATGATAGACTAATTAGTCAGTGTATATTTGAGTATAGTTGAGTAAATGTATGACGAAGACTAGCTAGAATACAGTATATTCATAAAAAAAGAAGGTGGGAGCAAAAAAAAAAATCAAGAGAAAATGTATTGAATGACTGGCAGCAGTAAATGTATTAACTGACTAACAAGAGTACATGTATAAGGGATATCTTAAAATAATTGCCTGAGTAAAGCATGTATTCTTTGTATTATAAACAGCACTGGTTAAAATAAAGCCATATTTGTTCAGTTCAGTTTCACGGTATAATAATTTGTTCTGCTGGGTGCTGAATACAGTGTATGTACTGCTTGGTGTGTGTGTGGTGGTGCTGGCGTCTGCTGCTGAGTCTAGTGATGCTGGTCCGTCCTGCTGACCCTGCTGGTGTTGCTACCATGCCGCTCTTCATGTATTGCAGATAAGGACGCTAAAGACATGTGGTCTTCGTCCACTGACGTAATTTGATATTACGCACTTACAGCTCCACCTTCGCTGTGTGCAGTGGCCTTAAGGCTGTGCAGTTCCCTTGCATTCCCGGAGAAGGGCGTTAAGGGGATGATCAGACCGTCTGGTTAATTATCTTGTTACCGGCTGATGCAAGACTGGCTGGTACAAGGAAGACACACACTTCACTGTTCAAACTCCTGTAATCAATTCGTCAACAATCAATATCTTCATTTATTTCCTAAGTGTAGTGCGGGCAATTCTTCTCTAGAGAAACCTTGTATCGCATCATCGAACAGTATGAACTATGGAATAAACAGTATCTAAAAACATGTTTAGCATAAAAGTATCATTAATATTCTGCCTTGAACTACGACAGTCTGTTGACATTTGACGAAATTTCTTTTAAAGTCGTATCTTGTTTATAAGTAAGAGTAGGTTGGGCCTCGCTCTCTCTATCTGTTCCCTGAGTGTCCCTAGTGAAGCTCCCTACCATATCTCTACTCTCTCTGTCTTGTGGTTGACATGATTTTGAGAGTGTTGGATCATGTAAAGTATAAAAGAGACGCATGAGACCGGCAGAGTTTCCACCTGTTGAAGATCGTGCCAGGTCCGTTCGTCACGCGTCAAAAGACCGAATGATTTTTCCACGACTACGTTTATTGTATAAATTTATTTTACTAGATCTAGCCTACCAACGTGCACGAGGTCAGGCTAAGTTAGATTTGGTTATAAAATGAGTTTGGCGTATTATGGTAAAACACCGTACTCACATATAGCTAAATATGTCGGCGAAGAAAATTTGAAGACAAACACTGCTTAGTCAGTCCTGCTTAAGTCATGAAGCAAAGACATGAAACAAATTTTCACTCTGATTAAAAGTTAATCATTACTGAGGTCTACTGTCATTACCTATGAGGGAGTTTTCTTCATCTGGACAAACTTCACTGCACTGGTAGACGTGAGTTCTTCACTCTCGCTACATAAGGAGTAATGTGATCTACCTTCGCTGTACAAGGAGGGAAGAGTTCTCCACCACAGTACAAGAATATGTTAACATTAGCCTCAGCTGCTTACACCACAGAAGGAAGAGCCGAAGGAAGGCGCTTCTGATCATGCCTCAGTATTCATAACGTTGGAACTACAGATCCTAAAAGAGCGAAGGAGATGGTAGGATCCCGCTGTGACCTTTCTCTCTGGCCCTGACCTTCCTGTGAGCGGCGATTGACTCCCTGGCCTTACAGAAACACAGAGGCAGAACATTAAGATATTTTTCCACAGTTAAGGATTTTTACAGTTGAAATGTAAGTCTGCTGCCTGCATGAGAGTGGGGAGCGGTGAGGCGTGACTCACTGGTTCACTTAACGTACGTGGGTGATAAGTCATCACCTTCTTTTAAGTTGAAATGTCACTGTGAAGGAATTGTATGAGGCTTTGCATTTGGGCCAGTGAATGTGCGCGTGCCTGGCTGCTAGTGTGCATGTGTACATCTGTGTGCTCAACTACCCATTAGTAATCATGTTCTTAAGGTAAGCGGGAGGGACGTCCACAGAAGTGTGGCCCCATCTTTTCATCTGCCAATCCTTTCATAGCTTTTAACTCCTCAATGGTCACCACATTCACCCCATTGGAACTTTGCTTGTTTCTTTCGTCTGCTGCTGTCCTGCCATTAGAGAGAATCCTCACAATTTTCCTAACTCTTCCTCAGTTTCTTTTCGTGTCCTTTGATTGGATGGTTCCCTTTCGGACCCACGTCGTCGAACCACGTCAAGAATATGAACGTTGCAAGCACGTCCCCCCCCCCACCTGATGCCCTTCAGTGTAATGCTGCGCTGCGCCGAGGACTCTAGCCGACTGCTTGCGGCTTAGTTTCCCTGTTTGTTTGTTTTTCCTAAATCTTTAACCTGCCTCTCGCAACGAGGATGAAACAGGGTTATCAAGTATGCAATAATACCACGGAATGTACCAGACAGACATCAAACAAAAATATACAGGGTAGAGTCTAGAACGTAGGATGGAGAGAATAATTCAGGCAATACCGAGAGAAAATATAAACATACAAGTCTAAGTACAGAATTACTTAAGATAACTCCTAACATGTGGTTGAAGACAGTTCCAGATGACCCCAAGCACTTACAATTATGAGAGTGGCGGCAGAAACAATATTATCAGCCAAATAAAAGTGCAGTGACAAGAACACGCTTGTCCTGCCTACTGGCAACACCTTGTCGTAGGTGCTTGTAGTTAGATACATTTTCTCACGACCAAATTTGTGATGCTAATTCTAACTAGGGCTGACATATACTGCATACATAATTATCTTTTTCACTTGTTCCATATAACGGGGAGGTATTTTCAGATTACTTGGACATTGCAACAGCTCACAAGTTATGCTCAAAGGCACGTTCCTTCCTACCACTTGATAAACCAAGTCTGGCTTTAAACGCACACACACACACTTTTTTTTTATACATATTTGCCATTTCCCGCGTTGGCGAGGTAGCGTCAAGAACAGAGGACTGAGCCTTAGAGGGAAAAGTCCTCGCTTGGCCCTCTTCTCTATTCCTTCTTTTGGAAAAGTAAAAACAGGGGGGGGGGGAGGATTTCCTGCTCCCCGCTCCCTCCCCTTTTAGTCGCCTTTTACGACACGCAGGGAATACGTGGGAAGTATTCTTTCTCCCCTGTCCCCAGGGATAACACACACACACACACACACACACACACACACTATGATAAGTGCAAGTGAATGACAGGTGAACGGGAAACCACATTAAGGATTGAACTCATTGGCTTAGCTCACAAACTTGGTACGGTACGTGCTTCGGGCTTCAACTTGGGACTTGGGGGAACGCTCTCTCCCAAAGATATGTCGGGGGAGTGTGCGACACACTGCAGACTTGCTCCTTTCTTCACAACCCTGGCATTCATCTCCCTCAGCACCTCGTCCATGACCAGTTTAAATAGCCTTAGTTGCATTGCACACCCCTGCCGAAGACCCACATTCACGTGGAACCATTCACCCTCCTCTCTTCCTACTCGCACTCATGCCTCTCTGTCTTTCGTAAAAACTCGTCTGTGCTTCTAGCGGCTTTCCTTCCACACCACTGATGATTTTTTATGTTTCACTTCCATTTTTTTTTCTTTGACAGAAAAGAGCAAAATTAGCACAAGGACATCAGCCCCGTAGTGCTGCAGATGAAAACTATGAACGACTTGCAAGAAATTATATCAGAAGACTTTGCTTGAAATCAGTAGGACAGAGTAACTCTATCATCTGTGAAGATGGTCGACTGGATGTTGTATAAGTCTTGGAAACGAAAGTAATCAAACCATTAATAACTTTGGAAGCTTTTTTTGTGCTCAACAGACCGTAATAGTTTTAAGTAAAGACGCCAAATGTTCAAGCCAAAGATGTTGAGGCAGTGAAAGAGATGAGCGAAGAATGTGTGCAGCTCGTACAGGGATGGTGAAATACTCTGATGCTGGGAACGTCTTGAGTTTTTAAGACGCATCCCGTGTGAACCCCGATGGGAGGATCGTATCTTGATATGAACTCTAAAAGTACTGAAATTTTGGTTGAAATTTTGGTTATTATCTGGCGTAGGGTTACCCGGGGGAGAGTGGCGGTGACGGCTGTGAGGCGGAAGGCGTGGGGATAGTGATGATGGCGCGTCACGCGTGGGAGGATGGGTAGGTACGTGGGAAGGTGGGTGGGCGTGGAGTGGTACTGATGTACGTGGGAAGTTGGGTGAGTTTATCATGGTATTGATGGGGGTGGGACAAGAGGCTGTACGGTTGATTCGTTAGGAGGTGGGACTGGTGGTGGGCATGGGTATACCTACGGGTGGTGGGCTCGACCACACACTGTCATGGCTACGGTGGGTGGCTGGAGGCTCCCCAGAACCATCACTTGCCTCGCCTTAACGTTGTCTCCGGAGGCCTTCCGCACCCACAGCTGTGGGGCCAGGTTCAAAGTGCTGCTTCGAGTCTTGCCGCTCGAGACGCCTCGACCCGCTCGTCCACACACCCACCACACCCTGGCTGGTCTGGTACACCTGGTAAATGCTTCGCCATTGCCTTTGAAAATCTGTTTACTGTGCGTCCCATAATGTTTCGGGTGACTGCAGGTAACGTGTCGGAGAGGATATTAAAGGGTGTTTTCTTTTATGCTTATCTCGTCTTTTGGAATAGTATTGTACAGAGAGTCTTCGGTGCCCTTCGTGTCTTTTAATGATAGGTTGGAAACCATGGCTTCCGAGGCTTTCCAAGTATAGACTGTGACTTTACCCCTCCCGTGTTGGCTTCAGGGAGCAAAGCGCCTCTGTGGTTTCAGTCGTTCTCGCGGAAGTACAGATCCTGGACTGTCAGTGTAGGTCGTGGGGGATCTTTGCACACACTAACTCCGCAGTATCGCTCGCCCAAAAAGGATTGTCTTGACTGATTTTATGAACTTTGTAAAGCGCCAGAACCAAGAATAAAAATGGCTGCCTGTAAAACTTCAAACAGTTTGTATGGAATTATACATTATGACTTTCTTTAAAAAGATGTCAACAAACCGGAAGCTGTTGATGTAAAACTGTCTATTTTGGTTTCCTGTGAAAAGTCCATCAGTCTGTTTACACTGACATTATTGTCTCGGATTTCTCCAATACTTCGATTCCTTCCATCGTTTTAATTCATATCAGACTCCGAGACATCTATAATATTGGTATTCTCGCGTGTTAGCACATAACAATATTCTCTTCTTGAGAATATTACTTCCTTGAAAGAACTTCATCATTCGTTTTTCCTCACTTGTCTTGAGAGTTCTTTACGATCCAGCTTAACATCTTACGTGTAAGAGGCAATCGTTGCGCTTTCGTCTCTACTAAAGGTCAGTCTCGTCAGGCTAATATCATTCCTTCGAGGCTTATGACATTGTTCCGTCGTGATACGGTCGTGTGTGTGTCTCAGTCCGATGTTCTTGTACTGAGTGTTATTATGTCTTCTACACTCCCCATGCCGGATGGGTTGAAAAGAATGTCTTTTCTCTGGTCTAGAGGAAGTCTGTTTCCTGTTGTTTGCTGTCTCCTGCTGATGATTTGCCTTACTTTAGCATCGTCTGCAGAGGATGATGGGAAACTGTCAATCATATGTGAGTCAGTGTCAGATATGAGAATGAGGAACAGAGAGGATGAGAGTCCAGCAGGTTCATGAGGGACTGAGGTGTGAAGACGCTGGGAACAGCCTGATTTACAAAGTGCTGTGATGTTAATCAGAAAGTTATATGTCCACATTTCCCTCTGTTACCTGTTCATAACCATATCAGGCACTTTGTGATCTGACGTCATGGACACATTCGTCAGAGGCGTTTACAAAGTCTGTTTATCATATCAGCATTTCGTTTGTTCTTCAGATCCACTACATTTTGGTCACACTGGTCAAGCAAGTGAGAGAGGCAAGATCTTTCCGCTTGAAGCCATGTTGTTTTGGGTTATACAAAGTATTTGATTCTATAAAGTTAGTCAGTTTTACATCTAAGGACCGTAAGTTCTTCTGAGTGGGCGATGTCAGTGCTGTTGGTCCGTATTTTTGAGTGGTTTGCATTCTCGTTTATGGAGCGAGGCAATGTAAGTCAATTTCACATTGTCAGGGATGATTCCAGAGTCTAGACTTTTTTTTTCTTTTTGTAATGTTGAGTGCTGGAGTAAGTGGTGTTTGTTTTGCATTTCTCTTATAAGACAGGGTTCCAGGGGTCTGGTCCTGGGGCAGAGTGCACGGTGCTTGTTTTCAGTGGCCCTCATGAAGTCCTACTGCACCGTTGTAATGAGATTGGCAGTGTTTAACGCACGGTGATGGTTCTGTAGGGAGAAATTAACTGGGTCTTTTATCTGTTAAGATGAAACTTGGCTCTGAACACTGATACGTATTGTCTCCACCTTATACTGGGGCTGTTTGAGTCGGTGGTCCTCGAATTAGATTTTCCCAGTGGATAAAGATATCTGGATTTTTTCCTGTCTCACGAAAGGATATTTCTTGGGTCTCGTATGGTTTATTTTTAAACGTATGGTCTCTGTCCGCGCCGTTCATATGACAGATTTTCTTGTCTTTACCGAGTGAGCTGTGGTTGATAAAGGTCTACAACTCGTTCTCGCCTCCTGTAGAGGCAGAGTCTTATTCAACTTAGTCTGCACCACTCGTACTTTTTGCCCGCTGGTGAATGTTGACTGGGTTCATGACGTGTGAGTGGAAGTGGTGGTAAGAAAACTTAAGAAGCAGCAGCAGCAGTAGTACTGTAATATTACGTTTCGACCAGAAGCCTTCTTCAGTCTCTCTGAAGAAGGCCGGTCTCCCTGAAGAAGGCATCTGGTCAGAACGTGAGAGAGATCCAACCCTCCTGCATCATTCGAAGCTTCAGTACCACTTGCTCCCTCTCGCTGTTTGTTGCATGCTTGGAATGCGTCAGTTGACATCATACAGCCCTCCGGTATTTTGACGGTCATTAGGTATTCCTGTTGTGTCAAGAACATCTCATGACTTCCTCCCATTTTATACATTTACTAATTGAACTGAAATTTATGAATTCCCTTCCTGGCGTCGTGTGTTTGTTTTAGATCGTTCCTGGTGTCGTGTGTCTTGCCCGGACGGTGTAACCATCCATACTTAATCTGTAATTTTGTTTGGATGTGATCAGAGTAGAGAGTGTTTAGGATGGTGACGTCACATACTAGGAGTACTGTATTAGTGAAGGGTAGACCTAGTGTGTTATTTCTTCGGACTCGGTTATCAAAGCTGTTGAGGCATATATATATATATATATATATATATATATATATATATTTTTTTTTTTTTTTTTTT
>JAYMFT010397386.1:0-19200 GCA_038088735.1 Panulirus argus
TTTATATATATATATATATATATATATATATATATATATATATATATATATATATATATATATCCTAACTTAAGCAAGGCACCCAATCTATCGACCAGGTACTAGGAAAGGATGAACAGCTGGGTGAAGTGTGGACCGAATGCCGGTACCAGAAATCGAACTTATGCTAGCTCGACTCCGGGCGGCCCGTGAATAGTTAGGAACGCTAACCTTTATTCCTGTGTATTTCAACGCATCATGAGACTTCGCCGAGTGACGATTTACTTCGGCGGGAGAGAGCCACCTGACCACACTCATTGGCTTACCCGGTTCCTTCGGCTGTCCCACTGAACCAAGGGTACTAGTCTTGCGGGAACTTACCATAGTTATGGGGAACTGCGGGAACAGGTTAGAGCGGTTAGCTCTGAGAACTACGTAATACTATGGCTATAGAAGTAAACACTTGTATCGTAGAACTAAGTACAGCAACCTCTGACTAGTGTATAGTGTAGGTTATCACACAATATAAAACGATGCATAATAGGCATTAAGAGCTCCATATCTACCTTTATCAAGCTCAGCAGGGCCAAGAGGAACACATACGGACTCTGAGAATCAGATATTTGTCAGACTAGACCACAAACACCTTCCCAAAACCTACCTTCCAGTCTTTGAGGACATAAGCCTCTCCTCTGGTCCGCATCCATCCCAAATGGACTCAGACATGAGATCAATACACCAGCGAATATACCCTGGGATAAACGGAGCTTTCGTCGTAGTTCCTTTCATATTCTCGCATGCAAGTCTGTTCTTCGTGATGTCTGTGGTCACTGCGTGCATGTAAAATACACAGAAGCTCACGTCAAACGAAAATCACGAAACATGAATAGAGAGAAAACTCGCCTTAGTCAAGTGGGTGTCTGGCTACGTTAAGAAATTCATGTCACCGCGATCGACCTCAGGCTCCAACCAGCCCATTGCTGCAAGGTTTGCGTTCAACTTCGTTTCTCTCCAGCTGCTGGGAGTATTCTGAGTGAGCTAGGCTGTTGAAGATAGCTAAGTACGTGCTAAGCACATCTAGCCCTACTCCAAGCATAATCAAATCTTCGCTAGGTATAGTTAGTACCTCATTGAGGATTTATGAGGGTCGTCTTTAAACTTAGGTCACTCATGACTGGACTGCTTTAGCTCCTTGCCGGGTAAAGTTGACTCTTCGTAAAGTACAGGTAACTCCTCGTCAGGGACATCTAACTCCTAGCCAAGCAGAGTTCACTCTTCACCAGACTGGTAAATCTGAGAGACAAAATGAATTAGGCTGTCATACAGTAAGACACACAAATACATACACACACATAAGCACATAGGAACGCAAACACACACACACACACACACACACACACACACACACATTGGTGTAAACGATCCTCCCTACCCAATATAGATAGGAAATCAAACAGACACACGTCCTACATTAGGCCAAAGCTAGAATATGCTCCCTAGGTTTGGTAATCGTACTTAGAGAAGTACAAAGAAAGTATAGAGAAGATCCAGAGGAGGCCATCAAAAAGTATACTAGAATTAAGAGAGGTGAATTACAGTAGAAGGTTCGTGGTTATATATTTCTCTACCATTAAGGAGATACGAGTAATGGGTGACCTTCAAGTCTTCAAGCCAGTTAGATGACCTCGTAGTAAATAGTTCTTCGTAGGAAGCAAAGACATAACATTAGGAGTCCATTACACTAATTAAGCAAGAGACTTGTTTGAAAAGATATAAAGAGTTACTTTACTAGTATAAAGGTAGGGGTTGGATAGAATAAAAGAGAATAATGAAATTGTGGTGAGCATCTGGAAGCTTAAAAAGGTTGTGTAATAGTAAAGTTTAAGACAAGGTGCCTTCAGGAGGGTAGAACTCCCTTCCCCTTTCAATACAAATGGGTAATTACATTGTGGCACAGTAAAGAGATAGGTAATTACGCTATGGACAGTAAGACATAGACACTTACACTGCGGCACAATACAAAAACAAGTCAGTACACTGTGGTAAAGACTCTAACAACAGACACTGTTCTACCAGACGCGTTTCCTGTCGAAAATTATTTCTCCCCGTCCTCCTCCCACAGGTCTGTCCAAGGGCTACAACGACGACATGGGGATCTACGAGTACCGCGACTACTACTACTACCAGGAGGGCGTGGGCCTTGGCTCCCCCACTTTCCTGGCGAGGCCCCAGACCTTCACGGTGGAGGTGGGCCAGTCCGTCATCATCCCCTGCGACGTGGACAACCCAGGTGAGTCTCTCTCTCTCTCTCTCTCTCTCTCTCTCTCTCTATACCCATCTATCTATCTATTTATCTATTCATCTATATATACACACCTGTATCCACTGGTGCTGCAGAGAAAAAGTTCTTATACCTCACATAAAAGATGAAACATGATACTGCTAGCTTTCATAGTTATTCCAACTCCTCGTCAGGGATTAATGATACAGATTCACGCACAATGGGTAACCCAGAGAGAGAGAGAGAGAGAGAGAGAGAGGCGAAATGACCCAATAGCCATATAGTTAAAGGATTACAGATTAAGAAAGGGGGGTTCAGGTGACCTCATATCCTCGTCCAGGTGAGGGCAGGTCACTTAAAATACTGGAATAGCTCACTCTTCTTAAACAGGGTCACAAAATGATGAAATTTCTGACTGGAAGTTAAAAACTGTATGCATCACCATTTTCTCACCAGACGCCAGGTATACTGAATGTCTATCACAATCGTCGGCCCTCCAGTCAACTTTCTCCTGTTTTTTGTTCTCGTACTCTGTTTTCTTCAGCTTCTTCCAGTGTTTCCACTCTTATTTTAATGCCCTCAATCCATTTCGGTCTAGGACGTCCTGCAGTGCGTCTTCTTTCAAGGGTCGAATTCAAATATTTCTTGGCATACTCCAATCTTTGTGTATGGCCTTACTGTCTTAGTTTGTCCTTTTCCATTACATCGGATACAGATGTAACATCTAAACCCTCTCTTATGTTTCTCATCTTACCCAAGCTTATAACTTCTCAGATTAGCCTTCATGCTCTCATTTATGCAGTCTGCATCTGCGAATTTGTTATGGTTGTGAGTAACTACGCGTCTGATCCATATATCAGGATGGGTCTTGGAATGGTGATTTATAACACCGTTTTGCATTTCAAAGGTACATTTTTTCCTCTCACTATCGAGTATAGCGTATTGAAGATGGCACTATATTTAATATGTTTCTCTTTTATGTGCAGTAGATTTTCATCATTCAATATACTCAAAAGTATCTAAAACTGCTCCTTTGTTGTAGCTGGTGACCTTCAATAAATATACTACACTTTTCTGCTGTTTCCAGTATCATTCATCGCCTTTTTACTGATTTTTTTACGCCGTGATAATTATTCTTTTTTTTATCGTTATCTGACTTTATCTGTCTGTGACTTCTCAGGCGGCAAGCTCAGGTTAATCATCAAGAAAGTGCCGGCCAACGGCGGCAGCGAGAAGCTGTTATCGGTCGGTAAGGACAAAGTGATGCCGGATCCCAGGATGACGGTGGACGGATCGCGCCTCACCATCTCCCACACCCGCCCTCGAGACGCGGGAACCTTCATCTGCCACTTCGACCTCGAGCCTCCCGTGCAGCTGAGGCACACCCTGGACGTGCAATACGCCTCCTCGGTGAAGGCCATGGTTCCCCCCGAGCAGCACGTGGCCAGGGGCAAGAGCGTGACGATGGAATGCAAGGCGCACGGCAACCCGGAGCCCATCATCCGCTGGTCTCGCCAAGAGAGCTCGTTGCCCTCTGGCCAACGCAGCCTACAGGTATAAGTAATTTACGATCAATCGAACAAATTTGCAGACTTGAATTTTTACATGTACGAGAAAGTTCTAGTTCAATATACTTTCATTTCGTCTCGAAATTAGAACCAGCTGACCGAAAAAGAGAAAAGAATAAACAGGAGGAGAGGCGATTTCGATTAATCCGAGACAGAGCAGAGACCACTAACCAGCATCTTTAGTCTTTTAAACCGAATCTAAGATTTCCACATCATTTGAGTTGAGGTATCATGTCTCCTCTTCATTCCCCTTTCCCCCCCTCCCAGGGTCACAAGCTGACGTTGGAGAACGTGGACCGTCACATGGAAGGCACGTATCTCTGCATCGCTGACAACGGCATCGGCGAGCCAGCCTCGGCCGCCATGTCCCTCACCGTCGAGTACCCGCCAGAGATCATCACACAACAGGTCAGTAACCATCCCTGCCCCCTCCCGGCCCTCTAGTGGCTCCTTAAGGAATCAAGGGTAGAAGATACTCCATATCTGTTGATGACAATATGCCTTTTTTCTTCACTTAGATCTTTGTTAGCTCGAACCTTACATATTAGACGTTGCTGCAATTCTGATATCATTCGGATATCCCTCTAACGCCTCAGTGAAAGGAAAATAACTCTAATGTTTCGCCAGTCCGTCGTGAGGACGGGCGAGGGAGACCACGTCGAACTGGTGTGTGTGGTGAGCGGCCGACCGCCGCCCGATGTGGTGTGGACCCGCGATGGGAGCCGACTGCCCGACAGCCTCATGGACACCCAGCTCCACCTCCCACAGCAGCAGCCTTCCCACGGCTCCCCAACCTACGCCACCCACAGAAGCCAGATGCACATCGCCCACCGCCACACGCTCACCATCAAGCACGTCACGGAGAAGGACTTCGGGACTTATGTCTGCATCGCGGAGAACGCCCACGGCCAGGAGAACGCCGTGATACAGATGACAGGTGAGGCTGACCTAATGACCTATGTATTATCCATAAGACAAACGTCACGCTCAACCACATGAGATCATTAACACCGTCTAACGATGAATGAGAACAATACGAAGATTATGGATAGAGATTCAGGATCTGCAACTTGCAAATACCCTTCGTTTCCACGAATCAAGAAGCCATCACCATTAGTTGATTCGCAAATGTGATAGTTGTAAGCTATTTCTGTCGGGTAAAAACACCAGAAATGATATATACCACAGCAGCTGTTTAGGATAAGTTATGTCATTCATTATAAGAGCAATGGTAAAGTTGACTTCAGATCTATGGGAATATATTGTTTGTCAATCTAGATCTGGTTTATATATTACCATTATAAGGAAAGACTTTCTGGCCTTCTAATGTGAGGCTTGCTAGGAAACAAAAAAATTAATAATACCTAAAACAGACATATCTACTTTCGTAAACGAGATTCTTCAGTCAATCATTGACACTTAACGAATGAGATAATTAAATCTCTCCTAATGCGTCGCAAAGAGAATGATGTTCAAGTCTATCATGCTTTAACACGAATAAGGAATATTGGTTAACGTCAAGACGCATATGCAATTTGTCTCCCATTTTACTGCTGAAATTCTATTCGTGCGAATCATGAACTGTATTCATCCCGACACGTACCCAGTTAATCTCTATCTCTTACTCTTGACCTGTTACAGTCTCTCGATCACCGTATCACACCACACCCATAATTCAAGGCTGAGGAAGGCAAAAGCCCGTACAATCACCCTGAACATACTAGTAGAGATGTCTTCATACAAGGTTCTACCATAAACATTTCCACAGAAGAGTCCCCCAAACATGCCGCATGGTCTCTTAGTCAAAGGTCTCCACATCTGATGAATCCTAAGACATTTTCATGCTAAACTTCTTAGCGAGAATTTTCCGTCTGGTATACTCCCTCAATCAATGCCACAGTAGAACTGCCTTGGGCTCTTTCTTACACCCATCCGAAACTTCTTTGCTGGAACTTTCTCTCTCCCGCTAGATCTGTTGTATAAGGACAACACTAATTGCATCTCACCAGGTCTCCCGAAACCACCTCTGGTGACGAGCAGCCCTAACGGCGGGGAGGACGACAGCTACACCCTGACCTGGGAGACGGAGAGCTACTATCCCATCACCGAGTTCATCATCAAGTACCGCAAGACGCACCTGGGGGCGTGGCACGTGAGTACCTAGCGCTGGGCTTGGCACTGGCTCTCTCATGTCAGGCTACTGCTACACTAACAGTAAATTTCACTCCATGAAAAAGAGAAATTGAGACTGAAATAATCACTGGATGTCATGTATAATGCACTAAAATTAGAGCCCCTCTGTCCACTACCAAGTCATACAGACCATTCCGTGACTTCCCTTAACCATTTCACAAGCCCTGATTCATCTCATAGATGGGACTTCGCCCCCTGAATACAACATTGCTGTAGTTATCTCTATTCCATGTACGCCTCTCACCTCACTGCATGTCTAGACCCCGATAACCCAAAGCATTTTTCCACTCTGTCCTTCAAACTCCCTCTGGAACCACTCACCCTCCTCCCTTCTGATTCGCACACACGCCTTGCTCTCCCGATAAGAACTTTTTGCTGCGTCTAAAGCCGTACTCCTAACCCATTATCGTAGCACCTTTTAAAAGACATCTCTGTCAACCTCATCACACTTTTTTTTCCACTTCCGCGAATGCCATATACAAATCTCTCTTTTCCATTAAGTATCTATTTCACTATTTTTTCAGAGCCACAATGTTCCTAACCACTCAGGTGCTCTGTGCATGCCAAAACCCTCTCACACTGGAACTTACTCTACGCATTTTTACCTCTGTATGATTATAAAAGAACTGCTTATCTTCGCCACTCATTCTTGCCAATCGCCCTCACTATTCCTCTTTGACAAATGTCTTCCCTGCTTGTCCTCTTAACTTTACTACTTTCCGACATATTTCGTCCACAAGCTTTCAACACATGTCCAAGCCATCTGCCTTAACAACATTTCTATATCATTTCCTTTCGGCACAAACACTGACCAAGTGCTTTTCTGCTCATATTAGAATTACTATCCAAACACATCTGTCCTTCTCCAAGCGAAGGTACGTATAATTTCCCTTCAGCAGTACCTACTACCAGACTGAAGTTAGTAGCTCCTCCTTCCTCAGAGGAATCGCACCATGGTGATGGCGGGCGCTTGGGAGAACGTCTCCCGGGTAATTAATGCCAAAGAGGCGACCCACGGCACCCATCACCCCATGTTCTTCACGCTGGAGGGGCTGGAGGTGGCCACCGACTACGTCGCCGTCGTCAGGGTCAGAAACAAGTATGGCTGGTCGTCAGAGTCGGGCAGCTTCTCCTTCTCCACCAAAAAAGGTGAGGGGTTGTATGGCTGGGAGAGTCCCATGACTTACGATTCTTCAACAGGAAGGCTGAGGTTTATATGGTTGGGTAAGTCCGAAGTCTTCCGATTCTTTAGCAGGACAGGTGAGGGTAATATGGTTGGCAAAGTCACCATGAGAGATAAAAGGTTATACGTTTTGGAAAGTTTAAAGACTTCTGATTCTTCAACAGGAAAGGTGGGGGTTTTTATATATGGTCGGCAGTCGGAAAACATCACTGAAAACGATGAAGCTTCGTAGTTCGCAGAATCTACAGAATTCTCTCCCTCAAGAGAAACAAATAAATAGAAATTGCAAAGCTGAGATGGTCAACTGAGTACTGCTAATTTGCTCTCTGCTATGGGAAAGACTGAGCTGAATAAAGCAACTTCGCCCTCTGCATTAAGATAAGAATATTTCACGATGACCCTGTACGGTGAAAAAGGTCAGGCATAGTTACAGATGGTCAGCAGAGTCTTATACCCTCTTTTCACCAATACAGCTAAGAGAAAGGCACTGGACATTAATTCAAATAGTCGTACAAGTGTCATAATGAACATCCACTCGATCTTCAGGAATATTCCTCAAACGCCAGTACGAGTGAAACAGGAGAGTAACGAAACCAGACCTGTTTGCTCAGACGATCATTCTGAAACACTCCCATTTCTATTTTTTCCTTATTTTTAACAGTTGCCTCCTTTTTCCCAGCTGGTATTTCGTATTAGCCTCAGTCCCGTGTAAATAACAGCGACACTACCGTCTCGCGTAAGTTATGAAATTTATATCATTTCAGTAACTGGTCATCCCCAGCGGAAAAAAGCGGATTTCCAAACATCACACCAGAATGTGAAATGACTCCTCTATTCCTTGTTTTTCTTTTAGTCCTTCGATACATGAATTGCTTTGGGTGCACTTGCAATAATTTCTCTGATCACTGATACAATATGATTAATATATATCCTTCAACAGAGAATTCAACACCTCTGGGATTAGCATCCATTGCCTTTGTTACTATCAACTCTCAGGATATTTTGCATTAAGTGAAAGAGAGAGTAATTCCCATCAGGCTAATAAATCATTCCATCTAAGAGTGTCCTGGCCTGATATCGTTTTGGAACGCATAAAGAATTCTTGCATGTTTAAAGTTCGATGAGGAAAATCAAAGCTGTGAAACTCAAAAACTCAGCTCGGCCCTTTATGTGGAATATTTCACATAATACAAAAAACATTTTTCATGCATATTAGTTTTACTGTAGCGATTAGAGCCATTTCGTAAAGCACAGAGTATAAGCATTCTCAGTCTCTAGTACTGCTGTTTAAATGGAAATACGGAATTCTGAACACGGTAACTCATACCTACAATACCTGACTGGAAAAGAAGATATTCTGCTGGATAATTTCTTGCAAGCCTTTCGATATATGAATTGCTATATTCAGGCACACTTACATTGATTTCTCTGATCACTGCGGCAATATAACAGATGAATTTTCATCACCAGAGAATCACTGCCGTGGGGATTATTTTCCATTGGCATTATTGCAATATTTACTCTTTTAAGTATTTTACATGAAAGTGATTACCATCAGACCAACATATTATTGTCCCGCCCTTTTTTTGGAACACACACACACACATTGCAAATTAAAGACAAGCGTAATTTTCGACATGATTTCCATTATGCAGATACTGTATCAACTCAGTGCCCCATGGAAGTGCAAGGGAGGAGTGTGTAAATCTAGACGCCTGGTTGGTTAAAGCAGACGACGTGGCGTTTTCCAATTTCTTCTGCGAGAAGTACAGAGTTAACGCCAAAACCTTGAAAAAGGAGAGTAGAGAGAATCACGTGCAAATCTGCCTCTATGACTGGCATAACTGGGTGGTTCAGCTCAGGTAGTAAGTCATTCTTCAAAAGGCTCATCACACTCAGGTCTCTCTCTTTTCTCTGCATCGCATTTATATAGAAATCTGCGTCCATTGACGGACAGATCCAAATCTTAAACGATAAACTTAAGGTCCTTATTTGAACGAACTGCTTCAAAAAATTCATTTTCTCAAAGCTGTTTTCTCTTTATTTCACCTTCTTTTGTTTCAGTGATGGCAGTACTACAGTCCACCAGTGGAGCGAGATGCCACGCTTCAGCCTCAGCCTTCACACTCCTGTTGCTGCCGCTGCTCCTGGCAACCATATAGTAAAGCAATTGCCGAGTTCGTGAAGCAAATGCAGCCACAGTCCGCACCACATCAAATTTTCTTCAGCGAACGTCTCCACTGACCCATGGAGCTGTGTCGAAAACTCATTTGCCTGTCCAGCCAGCCTGCTATCTGATACTGGGAGAGTCTCCAACGATTTCACCCATTTGGTAAAGCAGTTACAGAGTGGATTACGTGGCTGAACTGAAGGATATGATCATTTAAATGAACCCCATAGGCAGTGAATCTAATTATGCTGGCACCAGGAGAGTAGCTCTGAGACTCAATGTATCATTCGTACATGTAAGTGAAGTTATTTATGGAATTTTTTTTTCTGAAGTCATATTCGTAGGAGAGCCAGCTCTCCACAACCGACTGACTAAACCAATGCTGCCGTAAAAGTCGTTTTTTTTTTCTGCCAGGTATTGCTTGCAGCGGTAACCTCTTTGCGACAGAACTCACATAAGCAGTTACAGTCACGTGCAGTAGAAGTGGCCTGCAGGAAAAGTTATTTGTGGAAATTAACTCCCAGCAGAGGTCATGTCCGGAAAGAGAAAAAAAATAATAACAACTGTCCAATCTTGTGTTTAAGTCTTGTGTGATAATGTCATTCCCATTACCTGACTGATGTAGAATTATCTCCCAGAAAGGAGGTAGTTTGTTCTTTGCTGTAGTCAATTTTTTATATGTAAAGTGTGTTTACTTTGTTTCAAGTGAAACAATGCTGTCAGTCTTTGGATACGTTCCAAAACCTGTCTCATTCCATTGCACTACGCTCCTGTGCACAGGTGTGATTGGTGTACAAGTATGCATAACTA
This sequence comes from Panulirus argus, assembly GCA_038088735.1. Lineage (NCBI taxonomy): Eukaryota > Metazoa > Arthropoda > Malacostraca > Decapoda > Palinuridae > Panulirus > Panulirus argus. Next base: position 10,185 of record JAYMFT010397386.1, read on the forward strand.
ACGCTCGTGTACATATGCGAACAGCTGTTACAGATGAGAGAAGCCAACATCTGTCATATATGTGCATGAGTAAACAGCTGTTATTCTCATCTTGGTGTTCTCATCAGAAAAACGTGTATTGACGTCTTTATTCCCACTGGCCTCCTCTGCTGATCTGTGAAATATCAAAGGAAATTACTGAGCTTTATGGTCTAATGTAAATATAATGATGGCGAACCAGATTATAAAGTCAACTAAATGTCCAATGTCATGTTAGAAAAGAGGACAATTGGTAGCGAGGAAAAAAAAAATCATGTATAATGTTTGACATTTGCTAACCTATCTATGCTTTATTCCACATGCCAGTCTTTCTAAGCTTTACGATAGTGGCCGTCTGCCCCAAAACAATGTCTTCATGGTAAATGTCCTGTCCTGCAGACGATAGGTTTCTGTTATTTCTCTAAATACCATGAGGCGATGAGGTATTTATTGTACGTGTGACATACATTTTCTTTTTTGAGTAAGATTCTTTCTTTTTATATAAATCTTTCATGGAACACCTACGATACGAGAAGATATTCCAGCGCATATTGATGATAATGAACAAAGCCTTCGCTGATTCCCACCACTTAGTGAATTAACCACACTACCAATGATTATCCATGCTACAACCTACTCGCCTCTCATCGACGACAGATCATGATTATGTAGATCAGCCATTCATTTATATAGACCGACGATGCGTTTAAGATGTGGCGTCGGTGTGCTGGAAATTGAAGTAAGAGCGCACCCTTGACTAGTCCCGTGGTTTCAGAGATTCGTTCGGTCGAAATCTACGGTGGCTCTCGTAGCTTCGACGGCAACCGAGTCAGACAGGGTCGATCGACGGTCTTTGACGTAACAGCAAATGTACATTCCCGAGGCAGTGCTAAGAGCTTCCCTATAGCTATTCCGGATCACTCCAATCTTCCTGAATTAACTACACACTCCTCATTTGCTCCGCTTGCCTTCGATTTAATATATATATATATATATATATATATATATATATATATATATATATATATATATATATATATATCAAACCGAGATCAGAAGACTGTCATTTGGTACCTTAAGTCATCATGAATAAGACCGCTTATCTAATAACATAGAAAAAAATCATCTATGTTTTAAGGACACTAGTACAGGAAAATGAGGTTCTCTCTCATGCTACAGGCGTCAAGAATGTCTGTCTCGGTACACTTATCGAGATATACGATCCAGGCCCACCGAGAGACGTTCAGTTGCGCAACAGAGGCGTTCCGGTGGGAGGTACAAGGTGGCGGTCGATCGCCCCGTTGCCACCTCGAGTAATACGGTGAACAAGATACTTATGGATAATGATTTACATACTCTTACGATCATTCTCATTTAGCCTCTCGACAGGAAAAGCAAATGTACATATAAAATTTTACGTGACTGCTTCAGTGATTCCACAGTGGTGACCACTGAAACCAACAGTGTCGTGCTAGATCACCTTCCTAACACACTGACGTATGTTTTATGATAAGGAAATTCTCGCCATATGCAAGGAAAACATTAGTTATTTGATCGAAGAAAATTTCCTTGATCGTTGCTATCAGCTGTTTAATGATATCAAATATAAAGAAAAAAGAAATTCGGTTTGAAAAAGGGTCATTCGTCTTTAAATAAACCTACTTATATACAATAACTATATTCACTTTTATGGGAATCTGACTAATTTTGGCGAAGCAATCTAACAACCAAAAATAATTTAAGAAGCACAAAAGTTCTTAAAGATAAAATGTGTCTTGACATACCACTCTTAATTCGGTTTTTCTTTTTTTTCTTAATGTGGAGAGTTAGCAATCTTCACGTCTGTCCTCACGCTCCTCAGCCCTTAACCCAATCCTAGGTTGTAATCCCCGCCTCCAACCCTTCAACTCTTAATCAACTCGTGGGTAAGCCCGTGGTTCAACATGAGGGGAAAGAAAATCCCTCCCAATCAGAATGGAGATCGACAGGCTTTATGATGTGATGGCATTTTCTTCTCGTCACTCCTTCTCTATCGGAGCTGAAGTCTGATCCTCGTAAAACGTTCAGGTATCCATTTCATCGACGAACCCCCCCCCCCCTCGGGCGGATGAACAGCTGGATTGACTGTGGGCCGATTGGCGCAACCAGTATATAATTCTCCTGCTGGGGTAGAATGAAGTTAGCTGGTGCGTACGTTCCACGTGTAAATGGACCTACTTTCATCATCACTGTTGGGGCCAAATGGCTACGACTAGTTAGAACGAAGTAGTGACTACTTAAATATTACAATTTCCCTTTTCTTTTTTTGTCCTGTTTGTCCGTAAAGTCTTTCCCCCCCCCCCCCTGTCGTTACTACTGATTCCCCTGATTACTCTTACTTAAGACCGATTAGAATACCAGGATTCTGAACAAGTAGTAATGAAAAAAAAAGAACTGCATTATATCCGATAAGATTACGTTCCAACTGTCACAAAGTCAAACCTCAAGGAAACATATCCAGTACGAGATAAGTCCTTTACCCACCCTCTGCAGCTGCGCCACACCTACCTATTCTCTGTCACATGCACACACGTCACACACACCCTCCCTCCCTCCCACTTCGGGCCATGATATAAAGACTCCCTCCCTTTTAACACGACTAACTCGGACTAACTTTTATACCAGGCTGTGTTCCAGAAGCATCAAGTGATATGTCCTTTTTAGAAGCATCTTGGCTTTCACTGTAGTAGAGCCTTTAGAAGGAGGTAGCATTCTATAAAACCTTAAAAAACTGTCTAGAGGAAAAAAAAAAAATATATATATATATATAAGTACTACATATACTTTGCACCAAATCAGTACTTCTTCCAGGTACCTATGTGCTTCTTGCAACATGGATCAGACTTATGTATATAACAAATAGGTTTTCTCGTAAAACTAATCAAAGGTTGGTGGGAGAAGAAGGCATCTCTCTCTCTCTCTCTCTCTCTCTCTCTCTATCTATCTATCTATCTATCTATCTATCTATCCATCTATCTATCTACCTATCTATCTAACCATCTATCTATCTACGTATCTATCTATTTGTCTATCTATCTATCTATCTTACGATATAATAGCGGTTTCTTCGGAGTTATTTCCCAGTGGCAAAAAGAGAGAAATCCCTTCGTCACAACACCAGCTCTACGCGTTGTGAGGCATGTATGTATATATATCCCTTGAACCAAAAACGTTTTGCTGAAAACTGAGTGAAAGAAAAAAAAATCTTGAGAACCAATTACACGAAGAAATTCCCCACAGGCAAAATATTTCAAATCACAGCTTGGTTAGCTATGAACTGAGCCATCCATGTGGTTCTAATAATTGTGTACCAGAGATTCTAAAGTCTGTCCTTTTACTATTATTGAAAATTATCGTGAAATTGTGCTGATTATAGGAAAATCTCAAGTTTAATACAGATTCATGACATCATTAGAGCATTAGGATATCTGTGTTACAGATGCTTTTTATATTCAACATTCCAATGATAAACAATAATTTGTATGTAACCTTAACGATATGTTTTATCAATAAAAGTTTGAAGAGTAACGAGTTATGTTATCCTTCACATTCACACAGCTACTTGGCAACATCATCACGCGTGTACAGTACACAGTTAGATCAATTAAGCAAAACCTTGATAAATGTGGGCCAAGTGCATAGTGAGAGCGTACGTGGGTCTTGGAATTATCCTTCAACACCTGAAGAAGGCGCTGAAGATATTTCGGTCGGCGGATGAGGCTTGACACTGCTGGCGTTACTGAGCCTGGGTGCTGGAGTAAGGAAAGTGCTTGGTAAGCACAGCCACCACACGGCTGCAACACTACTTGAAAGGGGAATCCAAGCCCATATGGGACGTCAGGTAAGCACTCAACTCCGGAACCGTGACAAAAAATCACATTGCTTTCACTGAAGGTAAAAGCTATATCAAAAAAAAATATGCGTCACTGAATTGACAAAGGAGTTACTCCCCTTTCATTCAAATAGTATGGCTGAAATTTTGTATAACACAATAAAACATAAATGCATGAAATGAATCACATGGCAGATACCCGAGCCACCTTGCAGTATCATAACATTTTCATCTTGAAAGTTCTTGTAATTACGTGTCAGCTCGTAATCACCAGATACGACACAACTAAAGTAATTTCTGCAGCAACAACTGAATGGCTAAGACATCTGGTTAAAACTACTTTGTAAGAATCAATAATACCCGAAAAGCATTCTTAAGCAAGTTCTGCATTTCTTACAAAGCGAGTGCAGTATTTCATCTTGGCCACACCAACTTCATTCAGCGTATAAATCCTGCTAGAAAATAGCGTTTGCCTAAGAGAGGCCGAGGGTTGGAATGCTGAACGCTTATCAGAATCATATCTATTCATTTGTCTATTATCACGTCGGGATCAGTTTCTATTAAAGAGTCCTGATTTTCCTCAAGATCTCTTTCTAAAGACTCCTGCAACACATGGGTTACTTCCAGTGGCAGGGAAGTGTATACTTCTTTAGTATGAGAAGTCCTTTGACGACACTGTAACCCCAATGTAAGATCCCCGACTTTTCACTCGCGGTGTAACTCTTGCAGATGGAGCCCGGTATTTGTGGCTACAGGATCCCCGATTCGTAATGTAAGGAAGAGGGCCGCTCACCGTCTGTCGACTGTGTCCATGCTGGCACCTGGCAGGGGATGTGACCACGGCGGAACTGTGGTAGGGGCCAAGGTCCCACCGTCAGTGGTACTGCCACAGCAGCATGGTGGTAGGGCCGTGGTGACAGCAGCATTGCGGTAAGGGGTCATGGGCACAACGAAACAGCGCCAAAGACCAAAGCCAGAGTGGTACTGTGGCAAAAGACAGTGGGACAGTCGCAGGGGCTGACGACTGTGGCCACAGGAGCACTGTGGCGGTGCCGGTGACCACAGCGGAACTGTGGCAAGCGCCTAGACCATAGCCATACTGTACAAACAACACCCAGTATATCCGGGCTTTTACATTCCTGGAAACGGGAGAAAAAGAAAAAAACTGTCTGGTACGTAAAACAGATTTGAGGGTGTTAGGAGCGAACAGAGTAAACATTCAGGTATGAGAGACTGGATAACAGCAATCGACGAGAGGCAAAAAAATTAAGAAATGAATAACAGTAAAGAAAACTGGTATGAATAATACAGAAATTCTGTTGTTCATGAGCTGGAGAAGGCAGAAGAGAACACGTCAGATGACTGTCTGTTATGCCAGTTACAGTAACAGTCAAGAGTGGACATAATATGTAAAAAGATATTGGACTGGAGGGCAGGGGGGGGGGCTATGTACTCTCAGTCTATCAATTGCTGTTTCCTGAAGGGCGCATTCTGCAGTTTTAACGTAGGAGGATGGAGACACACACACACACACACACACACACACACACATAAGCTAGGGTGTGTGCGTGTGTATTGTGCATACATACATAGGAGTGAAGACATGGTACAAATCTACAAGGTTAAGAAACGGAGCAAAACGTGTGGAAAACAATCTCTGTTACACACAAAGAGCACTCACCCACCCACCCACACACACACACACATTGTGTCTCTATCACATGCTCCTTATAAACAAGCCCCCCTTGTTAATATGCCTGATCTTGAACTAAGTCGTCTATTTCCTTTTGCACAGGAAAGACTTCAGGGTATATCGGTATACGTAATCATCTTCCACCCACTTCATAATTCAAGGCACAGAAAAAACTTAAAAGATTAATTTAGCTTAAATCTGCTCTGTTGAATTTGGCACCAGTTCAATTTCTTCTTTAGAGATTGTGAATTAATCCTTGGCTTATTGTTTCTACGAAACTAAAATGTTGTTGTCATATGTGATGCAGAGAGCGAGTCTGCGTTTTTGTTCGGGTGTGGCGTACCGGGTAATGTCGCAGAGGTTGCTAGTGTTGTGTTTGTGATAATCAAGAACGGCGCATTAGCGTCGTACGTGTTGCGTTATGTGTGGGCGTTGTGGGCGAACGTGATGTATCCACATGGCGTGTAGGCGTGGTGTGTAGACATGCGTTTTGGGCTTAGTGTTAAGTGGGCGTATGTGGCTGAGTAGGCATCTGGTTTGAACATGGCGTGTGTGAGTGTGTGTGTGTGTGTGTGTGAGGTGGGTGTATGTGGCTACTCCTCTAGCCTTAAACTACGTTCATAGTCTGCCTCCACCACACGGTGGAGGTACAGGGTATACGATGAGGACACTGGCTGTGGGAGACGTTAGTATACAAAGTGGCAGGGTGAGGGAATGTACGCAACGAAAAACACTGGCAGAGAGATGAGAAGTTACGTACCGGACATTACCAGGGATATGACAAACACCGGGACACTGGAACAACTCATAGCCATCTAGAACTACAGTCTGTGAAGTACTTCCCTTCCTCACTCCAGACAGAAATGAATAATGGCAGATTTCTCTTGAAAAATTCACGCACTTGTACATGGAGGTTGAAAAAGGGGGAAATGGTTCCACGAGAGAAGTTGCAAAGATCGACAGACGGCTCACGCAGGTGACAGATGAGCGGAAATAGTGGAATTAAGTACAGCTGCGAATCATTCCATTTCGGAATCATCGCGTCTGGCTTTTCGCAAAGAGATACACGGGAGAGAAAGTGTGGCGATCGCCTGGCAAGTTTTACGACAGCACAGAGAGTGTGCTTTCCGTGAAAAAGGGAAGGAAAAAGAATGATAATAAGAGTCCTTATCTAACTGCCGCTGATAAATGGACATTATGATGATTAGAAGGACAGACGTTCTATCTCGTTCACCTGACGAGTACGACTGGCAAACGTTCATTCGTCGGACGAATGATAAGGACGGACGTTTCAAGTCTACCGGACGATCATCATCTTTATCAACGAAGAACGGTCGTCTTTTCACACCCACGAGTCGTGTCGATTCAGAACGTGAAACAGATTTTGACGAACTTGCTTGCTGCTCTCCTTTAGATTCTTATGATTTCTAATATAATAAACTACAAACGAACACTTTATGTGTAAATCCACCTAAATCTCAGTAAGACCGTGAAATAAAATGGACATACAACCTCAAGTTCGCCTGACCAAATTTCCAGCGGAAAAATCAACGATATTTCATATCATACCCTTGATTAATATTGCTCGTTCTACAATGGATTATCCAGGTCCGTCCTGCCAAACCTTTTACCGTATTTGTGAATCCTATTAAGAATCCAAGATAATCCACTAGGATAACAGGATTAAGGTAAACTTTATCATCAGAAAACGGCAAAGCACATACACATGTACACAGCCAAGCGAAGCGGCTTACCAGTCAGGAGCAGGAACCACAGTAGCAACAGCAGGGAACACCTGCGTTTCTCGCCAACATTCAGAGGGTCTACAGTCCAACAGGCCTTTTATGCACACGTAAGGGGAAGGAGAAGACTATAGAGTGGCTTCTATGTGAAACACCTCTTAAATATGATATTTCTCCGTGGTAGATTGTAGAGATAAATGCCAGTTAGGGTGAGAAGACCAGATATTTTAAAACAGATCATTAGGAGTGTTGTCAGTTTCAGCAAAGTAGAATTTCAAATAAGTTTTTATGTAGAGAACATTTAAAAATAATAACATATCGTCAATAAATGAATCTGAATAAGAAAATTTATGTTCGACACTCAAAAGAAAATATGACCAATAGAAAAGCGTACCTGCTGATGTACCACTAGACAACATCTGAGAATTATTCTCTTGGTTGCTTCCATTTCTGAGGTACTCCTACGTGAATAAGTTTGCGCATAATGGCAAGGTCAAGAGGGTTTCAAGATGAGAGGAGAGCTGAATCAAGTTACGTAAGGAGGAAACCTATACAACTTCCAATGTTGGCGTGATACGGGATTCATATGGAATGCAACCAGAGTACATGTATAGTAATGGGGACGGACCACAGCGAAGGAAGGTCTCTAGCGCGAACTAAGCTGCGGGAATAAGTATGCAAGAATGACTCGAGAGTCGCCCTTGTTCTTAGCCTATCAATACAGTCCCACCTTAGGAGAACAGCAATGGGGACAAACTGTCTGCTGCAGTTATCAGGATTCATTCCAGTGCTTGGATAAGGAGAAGAAAACAGCGATCTTTTCACATCCTACATAAAAAAACAAAAATAGATTATCCTTCTCAGGCTCGGTCACTGCATCTAAAGAACCACAAGGAACTAATACGGAAGATTTACTGGGTAACAAAGACTGTACAAGGATTATGAAAATCGAGTCATCGGGAAAGACTGGAGGCCTTAGATTGATCTACCACGGAAAAGAAAATAGTGAGGGCAAACCCCTGTGAGCCTATCACGGTTTTTAAGCTCTTAACCCAGCCTGACGACGCAGACAGTGAACAACTCTGTCAAGGAAGCAAGAATATAACAACTGGAGGCCATAACATGAAAATAAGCAAGAAACTTATTAGGAAACATGGAATGAGGTACTTTTATAACACCAGAGTATTGGATGGATAGAATAAACCGAGTTATGAGACTGTGAACCGAACTTAACACAAACGACAGTAGAAACAGTTCAAGAGATGGCGGCCCCCGCGAGTGTACACGTCCCTACATTAAAGTGCAAAATAGGAAATCAAAAAGAGTAACAATGAAACACACACACACACACACACACACACACATGCTCTAGTTCAGTCCATTGCCAACAGGTGATGATCTTCCGGCTGGAGAAGGACCATCTTCAGAACAAGGAGGAGACGAGAGTGAAGCCAGAGAAGGTGATCGTATCAGGAAGCCTCTTAACGCAATGGAAATGACCACACAAACTGCAGCATAAGGAAATAAATGCAAGACACTAAAGGGGAAGGCCACTCAGGATCACATTTGATGTGGACATGTGTAGCCAAAATGTCTTTAAGCATGCAAATTAATAAATATACATACATACATACATATATATATATATATATATATATATATATATATATATATATATATATATATATATAT
>JAYMFT010397397.1:0-19199 GCA_038088735.1 Panulirus argus
ATATATATATATATATATATATATATATATATATATATATATATATATATATATATATATATATATATACTGTGTTTGTAAGGAGGACAGACACGTGGTAAAACACTATGACGAGACAGAGAACTCAGGGCTTACTGTAAGGGCCTCGAGGCAGCTGGGCGAGAGACGGGAGGACAGCCACAGTCAGGATGGACAACAGAGCCGCCACACTCACCGTCATTGCCACTGCCCCTCCACACCTCGGTTGTATCTGCACGTGAACACATGAATATGGATTTCAGAAGACAAGATTTGTTGATTCGTTTTAAAAGCATGTTGTCCTGACGAGCAATCGCCTCTAGTTTCTATCGTTTGAATTGCTTATTAGGTGTAATAACAAGGTCCTTAAAGATGAGAAAGATAAGAGCCTTGATGTGTCGACTGTTATCAATGTTCCCAGGACACAAGTGAACTGCTGCTGACTTCACTGAAACTTAGTAGCTTTATGGCCTCTCCTCGGCCATGGTCCTCGCCACATCGTTGTACTAGTTAAATGGACAGTTCGAGACTTTGAACGATGCCATGTATTGTTATTTTCGTGTCACTGCCACATCTTCATTCAGTATTGATACAATTACGCTCATTTTGGTCGTTAAATCAGCTGAATTTATTAGTCGTATAATTGTTATATTGCCATAGGGCACGGGCGTAGAAATCCCTCCGCGAATTACAAATTGTTAATCACGCAAAGATACAAGCACACAATTTCTATTTCTGTTCATTGATTTATGATCTATATATATGTGTGCTTGTGTATACTGCCTATACAGCTCAGGCATAATAGAGTTATCTCCCAGTACAGGAGAAAATTAGTGTGATGCCAGGCAGTGTAACTTCTGCCGGGTGAACTGGGATTTCACTAAGAGGGAACGAGATCCATTGTCTCAGGGAACCGCCTGACTCCCTGCTTGACTGTTTATAAGAGTTGTTGTGAGGTACAGGAGGGTTACATATTCTGTAACTGTATGAATATAGTTTGCCGATTGTGTCGTATTTTCTTTTTTTAACTCTGATTCCTCGTGTCGCAGAGGAGGTCTTCACTAAAGAGAGACTGGTGTTACGGAGGGCATTGTGTATAGATAAGATATTTTGGAAGTTTTATGGGTAAACAAAAGTATTTAGTGATGTAAATGTTTAAGGTTAATAGCCCTAAATAAGCCCATGAAATATGAACAGTTGTTTCGAAGGATTATATAAAGAAAATGAAAGACTATGATATTGTAATCATATTATATTAGATGTCTAGAGATATACAGCACGTCTATAAACAAATTCCCTTCAGTTACTGTCACTGAAAAGTTCAGTTACCACCACAGCATGCAGTTTGATGATGATATATTGACATATTGTTCGTAAGGAAATGAATCTATCAATTAAAAACATTTTAGACTCAGTTTTTGTGATTCCTTTCTTGACTAACAGCCGTTCAAGTAACTGTAGGCCATTTACCTCCACACTTTTTTTTTCAATTAACTGATATTTTTGTGGTGATTCGTATCATTCCTCTGTATCACACAGTCACCACAGGTCTATCAGGTTAACTGATCTATATTCGCTATATGACTGGTGGGTAGATAGGGTGCTGTGGTGTCAGCCCCCAGCACCACCGTGCCCTAGGACGCACGGGGAACAAGTTTCTAGATTCATTCTCCGACACATATCGTCTGGAGTCTGGAGTAACGTTAGTGCAGACTAAATTGTATGGACAATCGTGGTTGATTTTTCGTAGATCCATACAGTCTGTGAAAGCAGGCACGCAGTAGTTCCCTTCTCTGTTTGAAAAGCCGTGACGAAACGCATCTGGTCGACAGTAAACCTTGAGGGTGTTGGCAATATCTGCCAAACTGACTGGAAGCGGAGTAGAGTTTGGTTGAACGTCCACTGGATCCGGTTCTCCCGGAACTACCCCAAGCAAACATCGGCAATGTCTAGAGTGCACGTTGCCCTCCCTTCGCCACCGCCTTATCCACCTGTAGACGGTGGACACGCTGGTCTCAGCCTCCTGCGCAATGTCCCGGGGAGACACACCGTTTGCCCACATTAACACGATCCTCGCGCGGTCGTCCACACCCGTCGGCTTGAACGTGGGACGCCGGCGCATCATGATATTCCTGTGTGTGGAATGAGATATGAAAAAAGCCGTTCCTCCGTTCATATTTATATATATGTGTGGCAAAAAGACGTCATTACGAGTATGTCATGTCAATAAGCTAAACTGGGATACTACCCTAGTTCGCCGTCAGACTAACCAGTCTCATCACGTCTTTTGAAATGTATGACTGTAGAAAAGGCTGTTGATTTCTCTCCTACGCAAATTATTATGTTGGCTTTTTCCCCTACCATAACTTAGGCTCTGCCTTGGCAGTCTCTTCATGACACATAACGAAGTAGCGAGTAAAAACCGAGCCAGGTACGTATGTGACCCTAGAGCCACATATCATCACAGTCTTATGGTTAAATATATGGTTCAAAGGGTCATTTGAGGTTTGACATCCTAACGAAAACATCACACGCTGAAATTGATTTCAAATTCTATCGTATGCGACCGAAGCACAATGATTCTATAGACGTCCAGTTGTGTAATACAGTAAATCGTGGAGTTTTGTATCACAGACATCAACTAGTCAACTACTTGATAGTTCAAAAGAATAATGGTGTTCCCTCATCCCTATTCAGCTGAAATTGACCTCATTTAACCTTACTTCATAAAAACAGTGATTGGAAATGACTTATAAAGGAAGAAAGAGAATTTATGCAGCGCAAGAAATGTAGAAAAGATGCGAAAGCACGAAGAAAGAGAGACAAAAATAGACAAAAGAAGACAGAGCAACTAGGATGGGACGTCAGAGAGAAAGAAAAGCGCTCAAAGATCTCTAGAAATGAAGAAGAGAAAGAATGATAATCAGCAAGGTTGAGAATTCAGAGATGTCAGAAAAATGAACAAAAAAGAGAATCAAGGTTAGAAAGAGACAGAAGAGACGTGTACATCAAAGTTCTCTATAAAATGAACAAGAAACAGACTCAAGGTTAGAGACACTGAGGAAAAAGCAATCACACATTAGTGTTAGTGCCTTACTCGAGATGTCTCCAGAAGGTGAGGTTGTGGACGGTGTCAGCTGCACCACGACAATGTATCTTGCACCAGCGCCTCACATCTTTTTTGTTCGTTAAGACACACCTCTTGCGGGAGTCAGGGCTGCTCCTCATTGGTCGAAAGTGTAAAACCGTCACTTGGGATTGGCCATCAAGAGAAACAACTATTGTCATGATTGGTTGGTGATTTTGTCTTAGGAATAGAGTGATTGGTGTGCCCTGAAGATGCGCGCGTTGGGTTACTGTGACATGTCACGTCTTCAGGCTGGTGAAGTACGATAACTCAGGAGCTGGTCTGACTTTCCATTTCATCAGCATGAAATATCTTTCTTGGATACTATCTCACATTATTAACTTGATTCACAGAAAAGGCTGCAGGTATCAGTTATCATATTGGCAATTATGTAATGCCCGCTGACTATCTCAGTCACACACGCATACTTGTGTATGTCCCTCTTTTTTAAGCCAGGTATTCCCAGTCACCAGTCCTTTTGAGCTTAATATACTATCTTTTTAGAAATATGTTGTCTGTCTGCTTTGTTAGTAATGTGCTACGTAGTTCTGTGGAGTGTTGGTGGTGAGGCGTCGATGATGTGGAGCTTACGTTCTAAGAGGTCGTTTAGACTTCCAGTGTTATGTATTATGACAAGTATCCCACTTAGTATTCTCCCAGCAACGCCTTGGATGCAGTTATATGTACGCATGTATGATTTCAAGGGTCATTTTATTTGTAGATGCGAATATATATTAGAAGATCAGTTTCAAACGGTAGTATGAGGTCAGTATCTATGTGGTCTAGATAAGGCGAGCAGCGAGAAGCTCGAGACAGAGCAGCAGGAGAGCGACAGCGTGGCCGCCGGCGAGCACCACGAACATTCCCTGAAATGAACGAGGTCGTCTTCGTCAGGCAGGTGTTACACAATAGTACAGGGGCCCCTGTTGTATGTCTGTAAACAAATCTATTCTTAAACATTGAATGTCTATCGAGAATACCAATTAAGAAGATTTTTTTTTTCCCCCATTTCTCTTACATCATCAAGACACGCGATGCTACGTGACTGTTATTCACCCAGAGGTTGGAGAGAGCGAGGGAGGTCATGATGATAATCCTGGTAGGAGGACGGAGACATCTGGTGGCATTAGCCTTGAAGTTCTTCATCCAGTAATCAAATATCCCATACTCCCTGATGTACTTTATGCTGTGGGATGAAGACAATGGAATCATTCCGTGTACGTCTGTTATATCTATAAAGGAAAGAGGGTCCTTGTTTCAATGCCATATACATGAAGACATATATATATTTATATATAAATACATACATGTTTTGAATATACATACTCAGACACACTACCCCACGAGTGTAAAACTTCCTTCCCGTACAGTACAAACAAGTGATCACGAATACGTAATTAAGCATCGCATCCTCAGCTTCCATGAGGATAGGATGCATGGTGTCTTGCACTACATAGCAGCCCACATCTGATCAAACTGTTGACTCTTTTCACTCCCCAGTCACAACCCCGGCTCACCAAAAGACCAGTTCTTACGAAAATAAGTTGCTGCCTAACTCTGATGATAAACTCGGGATCCACCTGAATTAACCATGCGTCTGAGAGCAGCAATGAAGGCGTAAAGCGAGTAAGAGTGTTTGAGACAGGGTATGGTTACCTTTTGCTTAAGGCAGGGACGAGAGGATGGCCCTTCTGACCGATCATACTCATGGACGTAGGCAGGAAATGCTCCCTGGATGCATAGAAGTCACACACTCCTGTGTGGGGGTCAGATATATAGCTTATTGTAGTAATACTGTACCGGTAGACGAAGGCTGTATCACTATTACTGGACAGAATGGGAACCTTCTTACTTCACCTGTGTCTGAGAAGAGATCGGCCCTGAGGGACCAGCTCTCGTTCTCCTCCACGAAGAGAACATGGCGGCCGTGGACCACTCGCGTGCTTAGCAACATTGTGTAAGTCGTAGAAGCCACCCACATAAGGCGACCCTCCTTCCCGATGTCCATCACCTCACGAAATATACCATCTTCGGCGGCCTGCAGGATATAATTGGATAATTTATACACATGAACCTCGTTGACATACCGTTAGATTTCGTTATGCTAATAACTGCCGTAAGATTAAGGTGCTGTTAAAATTCATGGACGCAGGTGAAGCAAGACAAGTGACATGTGTTACTGAAGATCAGTTCAAAAGAAAGAGCGATGATGGATCATGTTACAAGTGATATTTTTCTTTCTGTCTTCAGTGTACTTTTCGTAAGAAGCAGAAAAAAGGCACACTTTCACAACTCAAATGCCATGTCTCATTGTCTTTTTCCTCTTACCCGAAGAATCTCCATGTAAACAGAGCCATCATGCCATATAATAGTGGCGGAGGGGTCGTCCAGCACGTCTCTAAGAGACTGGAAGGGCTGCGAGATGTACCTGACGGCCAACATGGACATGAGGTTACCGTCGTAGCTTCGGATGAACACCAGCGTCATCACCATCCACGCCCCCAGCACCAGCCGCTCCCACCCCCACTGTCCTGGGGCCGGCTTGTATCCTTGTTGAAGACAGAAGTCATTAACGTCATATCTCAGGTCACAAACATCAACGGCTTGAACAGGTATTATGCTGGAAATAGACAGCCCCAAGGTCATATTGAAGTACGTACGTTGATATGACACAAAGGCTAAACCAATTAAATCATATTGCTGTATTTACAAATATGTAGTGGGTTTGTGTGAATGATATATCATTATATACAACCCCAGACCCCTCTCATGGGCTCATCAAGGCTGTTCTACAAGCATTCTGTGATGAGACTTATTCCTCTGCAATTCTTACAACCAATTTTACCCACAATCCCTTAAAATGTGGATCAACTGCTTCCTTCGTCCCTTGAGTAACACTTGATCGCTTTCCCATGCTTCCATACACAATTTCCATACCCAATCCACAGCAGTTTCTCCTCCACTTTTCATCGTCTGGCTCTCCACTGTACCTCCAGCTCTTCCATAAAGAGATTTATCTCGCTTCTTACACACTCCTATGTAATTTCTTCCCTCTCTCTGACCTCAGTATAGCCATAGACGTGTCTGTCTCACCTTCATGCCCATTATTTTTTTGAAGATAATCTTTCCATATCTTTAGAACTTCATCCAACATTAATAGTAGTCTTCCAGACTTACCTAATACACACTTGCTCCTTAAACATACCTCTCTTTTGTTTTATACGTTTCAAGAGTGTAATATCGCATGAGTTTTATGTACACATATATATTTACCTTGTTGTAATAATATTCGAAAATACAAGAAGATATTGTCCATCTTCCAGGTGACCCTCTGTGGAGCCTCACGAGGGAAGCAGAACAACAGTAGCAGGACCATCCCCGGCACCACCAGCAGCGCCGCCAGGATGGCCGTCCACACCAGAGGTCCCAGAGGCAGCAGGAAGCCCCAAGGGTCCACCTCAGGCCGCCCCAGACCTCCTATGATCTTCGTTGCGTCGTCCACGACCAACCTCATGTAGTCCACCGTCTCAGCACGAACAGCACTCAGTGAGAAGGGACCGACACCAAAGTCGACTTCCTGCATACAATCGAATTAAACAGTTTATCGGTATAGAATAGAAACTAATCTGTATCACTGTGTGAGTGTCAAATAGTTAAATCAGTGAGGATGACGATGATGGGTTTGGATACAGTCGTCATGCATGGTATACGAAAACACTTCTCGCTATACAGTCACCTTCCTGCCCACCATCCCCACCATGCCAGACCAGGACCCATCGGCCTCCCTAGTTCCCCACTTCCCATCCGGCGGCCGTACGTATGTGTACCTGGGAAGACAGATGTTAACACCAGCATATTACAATTACTCATCTCCTTAATTCTAATAATGCAGTGCCTCGTCACTTCGACTGTTACAAAAGTTATAATGTCTTAAGATGTGAGGCATTCCTTTCAACAAAACAAGATACATTTGGACTCCAGCAGTTTTCTTAGACGTGTTAGTTTGTGAGGCAACTTTGGTACATTTATCACCGAATTTTGAATCATTAATTTCGAACTTTCTCTAATTTTTAGAAAAAAAGTCATGATTGATACCATTTGGTTTCGATCATTGTCTTTCTAATATTAACAGGTTCGCTAGCCACAATAGGGCTTGTGATGATTTAGGCAAAGGATACACAAATCATTTTTATTTTATCATAGTATGAAAAATAACGAAGTGAGGTCTTTGCAAATATATTGTAAGTTAGTAACTGACATATAAATAAGTAAAGAACCGCGTGTGTGCGTATCTACCGATCTATGAGAGGACCACGCGCGCCAGTAATTCCAACTAACTCCAGTGCGTTAAACAGGAAATAATAATTACAACTTACGTGAAATTAGAATCCTCTGCTAACAAGTCCACTAGCTGTGCCATGGGTCCTTTGTAGAGGGGTGGCTGACCAGAGATCGAAGCTGGGTCCTTCTCCATGTAGGATGGGTACTCCTCGGCCACAGCCACAAACGATGGTTGGATGTCGAACCTGACCAAGTGATCCAAGACTTGATGGGTAAAATATATATAATGTTTTATCAAAGGATGTCTCATTCATACCTAGTGATATAAATTTCAAAAACGGAAAGTTTCCTTTTCACATACTTGAAGAACTTCTCAGGGAAGAGCGGGAGGTGGGTGACCAGTGTGAGGCCGCGTACGGTCGACCAGGACGCAACTTGCACCACCTGGGCCTCTGAGGGTCTATAGGGCGGATGGACGTATATATCACACCTGTAAGCAAAGAAAAATGTATGTGACCGAGAAATAATTTGCTTTTATGCTTTGACAGGAGTATTCTTTGGAGAACTTAAACACGATCAACCAGTTTCACAAATGGGCAAGTCAAACATATTTCTAACTAATAATAGCTCACTGCGCAACACTTGTGGTGCGGCATTAGATTTTCGATACTGCTGATGATTCATGTGGAGACAGCGTGATCTACAATCCAGGTATAAGTCCTACATTGATGTAGTATACTATCCATTTGTAGTGCTAAACAATCCTCATACGCTTAAGTGTTTATAAACGTCCCTGTTTCCTGTCTTAAGAGCAGATATAGGGCGTTCGAAATGTTGGCTTGGAATGGCTCCCATGATGGTAGGCTGTAATGGTTTTATACACGAAACAGGATGCACGAAAGACTGCTAGCTGTCAGGCGTCTGATAATATAATACCCAGGTGGGTATTGCAGCGGATTAATCCATGAAGAACACGTTATTTGTCGATACGAGTGTACTGTAGTTGGCACATTTACGACAAAAATTTTCTGTCTAACCTGGAGTAAGATGAAGTGTCCACGATGATCAACATGGCGTTCGTCATGGAGAAGGAAGTGTAGAGATGTCGCAGGTCCTGAAGGGGCCGGCGGGTGACGGCCAGGAGTTTGTTGGACCACGTCAGGAGGCGGCCCTTGAGGGACCACTCGACCGAGGCGGCCAGGAAGGCTGGGTCGTCGCTCACCACCACCAACGTCACGCACCCTGACACCTGCCGCAGCTGTTGAAGTACACAGACTTCCGTTAAGTGAAGTCCTGCCTTACCTCAAGAACAGTGCGACCTCCTATCACCAGTGTTGTGATTTGTGACCCTCGCTGTGTTCACGACGCAGTCCAAGAATGAGTCAGTAATGTTACTTCTTGTGAACCATTTTGCCTTATCAGAAGTGTGAGTAGTTCACCCACTACACTAATACTATCAGTGACCTACCAACCTCATTACTACTGCGAGTTACCTACCCGCTGGGCCTTGCCGACCATCAAGATGAACTGCGCCTGCGTTGTGTTAGGGCTCTTGTCTTTAATCACCACTTCGGACACCGCCAGACCCAATGGGATTCGTAGCCCCTTCAGCACCTGAAGTATAAATATTACGGAATGTGAAGCACAAATATGAGTGGAGAGTTGCTATAGGGAGACTGTGGGCTGATGTTTTTACTACAGAAAGTCACAGAACACAGTCTGTTTGCTGAGGGTGTCAGGGTGAGGCAGTGGTGACGTACCGTGAAGACAGTGGTGGCCGAGATGGTGCCGTCTGTGAGGAGGATGACAGAGCAGTGGGGCGGCCGCTCTCTGGCCAGCACCGCCTCCAACGCCCCGCCTGCCACTCCCAGCGTCTCCACATCACCTGAAGTTAGATAGAAATAAACAATCTATCATTACACTCACAAAATGCAGTTCGTTTCATAAAGCGTTTAAGTAACATAATTGGCAATTTTAAACAGTCGTACCACGTAATACTGAAGAACATGAGACTCACAAACAATGCTATGGCAGTCACACACACACACACACAAAGAGATAGACAAATAGATAGATAGATAGATAGATAGGAAGGTCTAACAAGGAAAATAGCCAAAAGCCACGTGGAGGAGAGGGGATACAACCTTTGAACTCATCAAGAGTGTTAGGCAGCTGGCATACAGCCAATAGAACAACCCAACCGTAGGATTTGACCAAAACTACCAACTGCCCGTAATGCAAAGGCTGGCGGAAGACAGTCAGAGAGACAGTCAAGTATTGGCAGCGTTACCACAACTGTGGACTTACCATAAGGGCCTCGAGGCAGCTGGGCGACAGACGGGAGGACAGCTACAGTCAGGATGGACAACAGAACCGCCACACTTGCCATCATCACTGACATTCACAACTCCGCTGAAAGTGTATATGGATGATAAAAGATACAAATAATTCCTCAGCTTACAGGCACATATGATGACTTTAATTCTTTTTCGGGAAAAATAACAGCAATAATCTTTCTTTTAGTTCGAGTTACCGTATAGTGCAATAACAAGAATTAGAAACTGATGCAAGAACTTAACTTGGGGTTCTCAAAGGCATAGTTCTCTTTTCCGTCCGCTAACGATGACCCAGCCTTGTCGGTGATGACTTAATATGGTCTGTATTTCATTTTTTTACGCACAGAATTGAAGGAAAATTAAGTGTCTGTGGACTGAATTCCAAGAACCATGTGTACATGAAGAAGAAAGGGGAGACTGCAACCTAGACTATGGAGGGGAACATGACAGCCACTGCTGTTCTCCTTCGGTCCTCACGATATCCATATATATATAAATAAATGTTTAACTCCAAATACGGGTATTATGCGATATACTTTCAAAGGATAGTGTAACTAATAAAAGACACCATAAAATCATAAAATCTATTAAATCTCTAGAAAACTACAGAATTTCACATACATTGTATTTACAATGATTTTGATGAGACTAACTACCACATGACGTAGTGTCCTGCCTCGTACAGAATTCCATATCATACTTGTATCTTTACAAATGATTCTGTTCCTTTATAACAATTCAGATACAGCATTCACATATTTTTGTTTATATTATCAGGAGGTTGAAACTCTACAGGATATGTTCGTTCAATGAACTGTTGTGTCAGATGTTCGAATCTTCAAATTGTTCTTTCATAGAATATGTTTCCCAGTCGATTCCAAGTTGCTTAAAGCGGTAGGTAGTTCGGTGGTCCCAAGGTCAGCCCCCAGCACCAAGGTGCTTTAGGATGCGAGAAGAGTGAGTCACTGACTTCATTCCCGACTACATTTCGTCTACATACCGAAGGGGCGTTTGTATATCCGAAACTGTGTCGAACGTCGAGGTTTATCTTATGTAGATCTAAGCAGGTAGTGAAGGTAGGCGTAGGGTAGTCCTCTAGTCTCTTCGGAAAGCCACGGAGAAGTGTGTTTGGTCTACAGTAAACCTGGAGAGTATGGGAAACGTCCATCAGAGTGGCTGGATGCGGAGAGGACTTTGATAGAACGTTCACTGGGTCTGAAACTGCAGGAGTTATTCCAGGTGTACGTTTGCAGCGTTTCGAATGCACGTTGCCCTCCCGTCGCCACCGTCTGACCCACCTGTAGACGGTGGACATGCTGGTCCCAGTCTTCTGCGCGATGTCACGGGGAGACTCACCATCTGACCACAAAGACACGATTCTCACGCGGTCGTCCACGCCCGTCGGCCAGAACTGGTAGCGACGACGCACCATAATGTTCCTGTGTGGGATGAAACGAGACACAGATCATCTTGGAAGTTGTTAGTGTTGAACAGACGTCATTACGAAGACGTCTTGCTGATGCGATATAACGCTGTCTCGCTGCCAGAAATCCCCAGTCTTCTCTGAAGCAAAATGAGCACTGGTAGTAATGTTGTGCTGAGAATTATGAGAGGAAATAAAGTTGATTTTCTTATTTCTTGATCAAAAATCATTTTGGCTTTATAACTAACCCATGACATTAGGATATGGCTATTAACAGCACCTTTACCATAAAGACTGAAGCAGTAAATGAACTTTGTGTGAAGACATTATCATTATCATTATTATTATTATTAATATCATTATTATTAATATTATTATTATTATTATTATTATTATTATTATTATTAGTATTATTATTATTTGACAAGACTGTAGTCTCAGTGATACAGCTTCGCCAAAGGCAATTTTTCACTAGCGGTGTAACCTCGAGCAGGCGGAGTCCGGTAACACACACACACACACACACATATATATATATATATATATATATATATATATATATATATATATACATAGGTAGACATATAGATAGATAGAAGGAACTTCTGTGGCAGGAAGTACCGTGTATCTATCCATCTATACAGGTGGTTACATCGCGAGTAAAAAAGTCACATTCGGTGGGGTATCGTCTGAGTACAATCTCAGTGAAGAATTTTCCAACACAAAGGAATCCATCCCTTCCCTGCTAATGATTTTAGCGCAGGCTTAAAGCTCGTGGAGCCCCTGGAACAGGGGTGAGGGAGTTATATGGTGATAATATTGATGATAATGATAATAAGGATAATAATGATAATAATGATAATAATAATAATAATAGTAATAATAATAATAATAGTTAAGAATAAGGTATCCGTTACATTTTAGAATATTCAAGCTAACTACGCAGGGTGGAGAAATTCTTGATATATTTTTTTTCTTGGTACAATATTCCTTTAAGTTGTTGGCAGGTTGGCTGGCTGGCCTCGGGCCACGCTGCCCGACGTGTCGGGACAGCTTACTTAATCGGGCACTTGGAGAGCGACAGCCAGGCCAAATAATCAACTCGTGGAAGTGGCGAGTGAGGGGAGACGCGCGTATAATGATGCCTCGCCCTTCACCCTCACCTCCTACTCTCATACCTCACGCCCCGGTTGTTATGTGTGCATCCAGCCTCCCATCTCTCCAGCCCGCTGCATTCCACCCACACAACTGCTGCTGCCTCGCTGTTTACTAGACCCCACATCAAACAACTGCTTCTCAAACACTATAAACATCGTGCCTTTCATCCTGACACGAGTTCGACTCTCTTGTGTAATACTGAGGCACACCAGGAGCACCGGCCACAGGAGCAGTAACAAACGAAGCACCAGCGTCAGTAACAAATGCCGCAGGAACAACAAAAGGGTGAGAGTGGTGTTCCCTCCTGCAGGAGGAGGAGGAGGAGGTGCCGTTGCAGGTGATGACCAATGGTGCTCCCGTGGCTGGCCGGCCGGGCTGAGCACACCACGCCTGCCATACTGTGCTGCCACCTGCCTCTCTCTCTCCCCTCGCTCCTTGGGGACTCCCACCACACCAGAACAAGATATCGCAGTACGAAGTAAATGTCACGACACACAAGTTTCCACAGACGGCAAGAGACGTTTTACGCCGAAAAAGTAGACGTCGGAGAGGAAAAGAAGACACTGAAGGAAGAAGAAAACACATAACGCAGAGTAGGAAATTTCAGGGTAAATCAGAAAACGTTGATAGAATGGTGAATGTTTTTGGAAGAAGGATGATACCAAATAAGGATCCAGGTGAATGTTAGACTCCAGAGAAAAAGAAACGAGGGAAGGGTGGTGGAGAGCTAGGCTAGAGTCTCTTAGAACACGGAGAAAAATACATGGAAATGGAATAAAACAAGAGAAAAAGGGAAAACTCCAGACACAAAGGTTTGAAGGCTGCAGGTGAGGGTGAGCTGCGGCAAGGAGCCTTACATGGGCTAGGTGGTGATAAAAGACCTTTTGGTCTGGTGTCATTATCACCGTACTCCGCCAAGGCCTCTCGCACGGGAGGCAGCCCCGGTGATGCCCGGTGGACACCACACGAAATCAGTATAAGAACTCCGACACCATTACTGAGATTATCAAGAAACTTCGTGGACATGGTAATAAAACTTGTCCCGGATCCTGGATGTGCGGCGGTAGTACGCAAGGCTGGAGGAACCAGGGACGTAAGAATAATACCCAGACCTCCAGCAGAACACGCAGACAAACATCATGAAGAAGATCTCGACCATTAAGCTGAAGCCAAACACAGGAATGATTAAGAGTCTGCACCACGAGGGAACATCCTGCTTAACCGTCGCTCCATAAGGTATGATGATGGAGGCAAATCTGTTGTGACCTGTAGTAGTACGTGTCAAGTTTCCTGCTCTTCCTCCCGCTGCTGCCGCTCATGGGGACGACGAGAGACTCAGCTTCATTTTTATTTGCGCTAACAAGAGGTCGGCTACAATATAGAAGAGTTAGGTGCTTTATCTAATGTAAACTGGACAGTATTATACTAGTGGGTTTTAGTAGAAAATGTGAGAGAGAGAGAGAGAGAGAGAGAGAGAGAGAGAGAGAGACAGAGAGAGAGAGAGTGTACCTTGTTAGGCCTTCAGCCCACCTTTCATTTTATTCTTACTGTCCATATATAGTACACAGGTACTGACCCATCGTCCCGTGCTATGTTTTTATTTATATATGAAGATAAAGGACCCTCAGCCCGCCTTCATAACTTGCCTCATCCTCATCTATATTGGTATGACTCTTTACGCTCAAGTCTTTTGCGTTCCTGTAAAATCTTTCCTACGCCACGGAATGTGGAGGTGACAAATGAAGCGATTACACTAAACCGTTAAGCCACCCGTAAGCTGGAGAACGCCTGTCGCAGCCTCCCTGACACACCCCAACCAATAACCAGCTTTTGTAGGTAGACGCTGTCAGTGTAGCTAGGAGCATAAGAGTGGCACAGGGGAGCTTCTGAGTCATTACAGCTGTCCTGCGGTGCCATAAAGGGAGGTGCTGGCGAGGGACGTCCCAGCCTTCATCCTATGCTCTCTCAGCTGTCGTAGAGTGCTGGTCCCGAGGCACTTGTCTGACGAGGGACCAAGGGAGCAGCAGCGGAAGCTGTTGCACAGTGTAAACAAGCAGCAGAGGAGGAGCTGGGTGCGGCCTCAAGATAGTCAACACGCCCAGATGCCGCCCGAACCTTCAGCCAACTCCACGCGTGAGGCGCCCTCAACTTCTGACCATTTATGACACTTGCAATTCATCTTAAGTGAATGTACTTAGAATTATCGCTTTGCAAACGCAGCAGCATTGTTCGGCGCGCTTGGCTTGTACCCCTGGATCGGCCTCGTGTAGCGAAAGACATTGCTTAGACGAAAGTTACGTAAGGATTCGCTGTAGGTGAGCGAGTACCGCGATGTTAGCGACCCAGTCTCTGATGGGCTTCGAGGAGAACGGCGAACCATAACTTAATGTCGTCAATACTGACGAACCATAACTTAATGTCGTCAAGACTGGAGTCATCTCACATGGCTGCACGCTGAGACCTCCAGTGTTTTGATAACCGAGATGTGAACCCGCTTATCGTCAAGCCAAACAAACCAAAAGAATGTTTACTCGGTGTTTAATGGTAGGAGTATCAAAAGGCGCCTATAACTCTCTCTCTCTCGCTCTGTCTCTCTCTCACACACACACAAGTTATTAAGCTCACAAACACCCTCGCATTCCGACCTTCGATCCCCGCGACTTGACCTCCTCGATGGTTCCAACCAGGTTACCAATGGGATCACGCAGGTCAAGATATCACTTTACCTATGCCATGTGTCACCACGCGGGCGGCGGCGGCGGCGGCGGACAGCCACACTCTGCCCGCCACCCCAGGATAACTCACTAATAACTACACGGGCCCCGGTGTGGCAACAGCCCCACGGAACCAATTAGCGGGTCAAACGCTCCCTTGTTGGATGCCACCGAGCATGATTCATTTGGAAAATTCCAGAAGTGGGTAAATAAACGGTAAGCTAAATATAGTGAGGGAGGCCATTGAGAGGCGAGCCACCCAACACCACGATGATGTTTCACCTTTATCAACAGGCCGAGCACATGTCACAGATAACGCGAGGTGAGGCGCCCACTGTTGTTCGTTCAGCGGTGTTTACCCACGGCATTCCTCGCTCCACCGCCGCCATAAACGCCTCTTTGATTGCCGTTATAAGATACTCCTCAATGGGTACTTTAATCTGGTGGTGAAATACCCTCAGGGGAGCTGCACCCATCAGCCACAAGTGACGCTGAGGCCAGGGCCTGGGGCAAAAAAGCGAGAGCAGCAGGAGGAGCTGAGCGGGGTGCTGGGAGCGGCGGCACTGCCTGAAGAGGTTGTGTCTGCCGCGTGTCATATCATCAACCTCGCCTTCATCAGCACCCTAAATGATTTCTTTTGCCTCCCTCCAACACAACAACCACAGCTCACACTCCGCCGTATGAAAACTACATTATGGCTAATGTAACTATACGTTCGGCGAAAGTATAAATCACAAATATTAATCAACCATTTAGCAGTCGCTCGTTGCATATCTGTTAACGTAACTATTCAGTCAGGCCTTGACACACACACACACACATATATATATATATATATATATATATATATATATATATATACATCAAATGTTTTTACACAGAGAAACAAAGCAACAGACAATCGCAACCACATTAACTAAAGAAAAGTTACACGTTAGCTTCTTACAGTATTAGTGCAGGAGTTGAGGTTGTTGACGGTGTCAGCTGCACCACCACAATGTATCTTGCACCAGCGCCTCACATTCTTTTTGTGTTCGTTAGACACACCTGCAGGAGTCAGGCCTGCGCCTCATTGGTCCAGTGCGTGAAGATATGGTCTGAGATTGGTCAGTATTGGAAGCCTGTCTTGCCCTGATTGGCTGATAGTATTTTTGATAACCATTAAGGCTTCTGTGATTGGTGTGTTTTGAAATGCAGACGCTGGTTTATTGTATAACTTCAGGTAGCTGATGGTCGGTAATCTAGAAGGGTGACCTTTGCTTTTTCTAAGAAGAAAATATGTCTGTTGCATAAACTTTTTCTCTTTATAAAGACAAAAAAAAAAATGTATTTAGAGAGCTGTATTTAACCTATCTTTGTTTTTCTAACGTCGTTACTGAAAAAGATCTGACCTTATCGGTATCAGACGCTAGGCCAATAGGCGCAGAGTATTGTGAGACGAAGCATCAATAATGACGTCTGAGGCGATATGATTCTCAAATTTGAATCTTATACGGAAAAAAAGAAAATGGATCATAGATTATACCTGCAGAGTTTACTGATAAATATCTTATCATATGGCCATTACATATACTAATAATTACATGTTATCATGTGGACATCACATATACTGATATAGATATTATCATGTGAACATCACGTATATTCATATAGATGTTATCATGAGGACATTACATGATCTGGTAGATGTGTTATCCTTTATTTGTTATCGGCAACGATTCTGTCATATGAAACTGATAATAAACAAATTCCGTATCATGATACATCACCGAAAGAAACATGTTCCAGGGTGACACACACACCAAGACATACTAATACACCTAGAAGCTACTGCATGTATAAACGACCATTCTACATAAAATACAATCTCTTACCTATACAGTTGGTGAACAAAATCGCATCGAACCCGCTGTCAATTTCATCCTAACTAGATAAGGATTTATGGAACTTGTTTTGGCAGTGTATATGAGTGTGACTGGACATGTGGTCATAACAGTTACAGTTTAGATACCTTGTACATGAATAGGAAATCATATTTTAGTCCGACCTGATATACAGTTGCAGTACTGGGGGAATCAGGTTATATTTCCGGAATCTATCGTCTGTGAACTCAATAATAATCCGTGGGGGCAGGAGACGAATTGGTCTGTGTAAGACGAGCAACGAGAAGCTCGAGACAGAACAGCAGGAGAGCGACAGCGTGGCCGCCAGCGAGCACCACGAACATTCCCTGAAATGAACGAGGTCGTCTCCGTCAGGCAGGTATGGTACGGTAGTTGGGAGCTGTTGCTCATCATTACTCATACTTAATCTTGAAATCTGTGGCGAATGATCGCCTACTGGAACGGGATCCAGTAAAAAAATCATTGATGAATGAGTAAACTTGAGTTTTTACCAAAAACGTCTGAAATGTTAAGGGATAACATATTCTTGAGAGTAATATGTGACTCTTACTTACCCAGAGGTTAGAAGCAGCGAGTGAAGACTTGATTGTGATCTTGGTTGGAGGATGGAGACATCTGGTGGCATTAATCTTGAAACTTCTCATCCAGTAGTCATATATCCCGTATTGCTTCACGTACTTGATACTGTGGGAATAGAAATGAATATTAGAAAAAATTGTACTCGTGTTGTATCTTACGAAGGAGGTTCTAGACACAAATTGGTGGATACACATATATTTACACAAGTTTACTCAATAAGTAACTCCCAAATTGGCATTATAGAACGGCAAGCTACGGTAATTTTACTTAAATCAAGATACCTTTTACTTAAAGCGGGGACGAGGGGATGCCCCTTCTGACCGACCATGCTCATGGATGTGGGGAAGAACTGCTCCCTTGAGGTGTAAAAGTCACATTGTCCTGTGGGGATCAGAAGCAGAAGAGTACTGTACACTGGAACTCTAGATAAGTGAATGGATAGATATTTCAAGTACCTATTGAAGCGATGCTGCTTCGGAACAATTCGATCAAACTTTTGATGAGGGAATAGATTCACCTCTCGATTCGTCCTGACATTAAGCTACTTAGCTACTTAAGAGTAACTACGACGAGACTTTGCCATGATTACAGGAATAATTTATGTGATTACAATCCCTAACATGTCAAAAAGGAAAACATGATACATATCACCGAAGTATCTATAAACTATGAGTATCTGATAACTTTTTCAGTAACTGCTCCATAGCCTGCCAATAATGTCTCTGCTAGTTTCAGAATATTAAGGCATTTTTCAGGTGTCGTAATTTTTCTACTAAGCCGTTCACAGGCTGAGCTTAACTAGAAAGACCAGATATAACTAACAAAGATCCCATTCTCTCTCTTCTAAGAAATGGACCTGAGTGCAGATAGGGGGACGTTACCTGTGTCTGAGAACAAGTCGGCCCTGAGGGACCTGCCTTCGTTCTCCTCGACGATGAGGACGTGGGTCCCCTCCACCACCAGCGTCTCCATCACTTTCCTCCATAATGTGGACGTCACCCACATCAGGCGGCCGTCCTTCCCTGCGTCCATTACGTCACGAAATGTGCCATTCTTCGCGGACTGCAAAAAATCTGACTCGATTATCTCTGCACTTGAAGATATCAGCTCTATTGAGCAGCTATACGTTGCTCTAACACAAGTTTTATGGATAGAATCTAATAAAGTTCAACAGCAACAATTATTTCTGATATTCTAATATCTTTAGTAAGAATAAAGAATGTTAAAGTATATAAGAACGATCAGGCAAGGATCATTTACCATAAACACTGACCAGTTTTCTGACCACAGTGATCCGAAAGTAATCAGAGCTATGATAACCATAACAATCTTATTGAATTTAGGAGTCTACTGGTCTTACCTGAAGATACTTTATGTAAACATCACCGGCCACCCATATCATGGTGGCAGAGGGGTCGTCCAGCACGTCTCTGAGGGACTGGAACGGTTGCGCGATGTGCCTAACCGCCAACATGGACATGAGGTTACCGTCGTAGCTCCGGACGAACAACAGCGTCATCACCATCCACGACCCCAGCATCAGACGCTCCCACGCCTGCTCGCCTGGCTCTGGGCTGTACCCTTATACA
Source organism: Panulirus argus (assembly GCA_038088735.1). NCBI lineage: Eukaryota > Metazoa > Arthropoda > Malacostraca > Decapoda > Palinuridae > Panulirus > Panulirus argus. The sequence goes on from JAYMFT010397397.1 coordinate 19,130, forward strand.
CACACACACATATATATATATATATATATATATATATATATATATATATATATATATATATATATATATA
>JAYMFT010397408.1:0-19196 GCA_038088735.1 Panulirus argus
TAACCAATGAGGTGAGGATCCAGTACCATGGGTAACCAATGAGGTGAGGATCCAGTACCATGGGTAACCAATGAGGTAAGACCCAGTACCATGGGTAACCAATGAGGTGAGGATCCAGTACCATGGGTAACCAATGAGGTGAGGATCCAGTACCATGGGTAACCAATGAGGTGCGGATCCAGTACCATGGGTAACCAATGAGGTAAGACCCAGTACCATGGGTAACCAATGAGGTGAGGATGCAGTACCATGGGTCACAAATGAGGTGAGGGTCCAGTGCCATGGGTAACCAATGAGGTTAGGACCCAGTACCATGGGTAACCAATGAAGTGAGGACCCAGTACCATGGGTAACCAATGAGGTGAGGACCCAGTACCATGGGTAACCAATGAGGTGAAGATCCAGTACCCTGGGTAACCAAGGTGGTTAAGACCCAATACCATGGGTAACCAATGAGATGAGGATCCATTACCATGGGTAACCATTAAGGTGAGGATCCAGTACCATGGGTAACCATAGAGGTAACTACATGCTTACCAAAAAGGTAACAACATGATCCTAGGAGTAACAGGGAGCCACATTCATGTACCTCGAGGTGGGAGACGGTACCGTCAATGGTACAACCAGTCACTCACTTCAACGTATGTTACGACAGGTCAGGTACTGTGGTCTACGGTGTTCTGTACCATACTGTAGCTTAGCCAGCCCCAGGGTCACGGCAGAACCAATCCTCACCATGGGTGTTATGGGTCCAAAGACATTCATTTGCCTCCGTGGCGTAGCGGTTAGCACTGCTGGCCGGGACGGATGCACGGGCCTCCTGGGGGTCGATTCGGAATAGGTTCGAATCCTGGTTGCGGCAGTCGGTCCACAGTCAGCCCAGCTGTTCATCCTCTCCGAGGTTTTGGTCGTTGACATGGGTACCTGGCTTAGGCCAGGGTATATACAAAGCCTTAATGAGATGGCCTTGATTAGGGCATGCAATTTCCCGCGTCGTCTTAGGTCACATGAGATAAAATGGCGAGCGTAAGGGAATAATATAGCGGACGAGCGGCGGGTGACAAATATGACACCAGTGTTGGAGAACGATAAGAAATCGGGTTCCGATACATCGGACATGAATGCTTTGAGGAAATGTGATGGAAATTTAATTAGAATCAAGAATGTAAATTTCTCTCGCGGGAAAAGAGTGACAAAATATCAGCTCGGGCATCGTAGATGTGCCGGCCCGTATCACAAACTAGGACGAAATCTTTGACATGAATTTTTTATAATAACGAGACGCAAATAGCCAGCCAGAGATGTCGCTGACTTCAACTTCCACACCTTTTTTTTTTTCTTATATATAAGTGCCTACACGAATGGGTGTTTCGTGAAAGACTTTCGTGTGGCACTAATTCCCGCGCGTGGTTGTGCTATAGAGAACAGTTCATTCAAACACACACAAGGAGTAACAAATGCGAGAAAACCCATAATGTCCTCTGCAGCCAGTGGAGTGTGACAGGGCTGGTTCCTGGTTCCTATATCATTAGTGATAATCTATACAGATCATATAAAACAATGCTAACAACTATAGATACCCAGATGAGCGAGTGACACCGAGTTCACTGAGAGATAGAATTACCATAGACGACTATAGATAGAATGAGAAGAATAGATAGCTTGGAAAAAAGATGTGTCAGATGGAATCCTATCTTAAAAAGATGTTGTTGAGAGAGTCGTTTCAGACGTATAGGTACATTTGGCATGTGATGTTATATATGACACCCCCGCAGGTGCATAATCTTGTAGTCAAAACTGAAGCTGATTTTACATAATCAAAGCGAGCGAAACTGCCTCTTAGGGCCAATAAGGTGTACTACCTCTCAGGGTCAGCAAGGGGTACTGCCTCTCAGGGTTACTAGGGTGCACTGCCTCTCAGGGCCAGCAGAGTGTACTGCCTCTCAGGGAGAGCAGGGTGCAATGCTTCTCAGGGCCAGCAGGGTGTACTGCCTCTCAGAGACAGCAGGGTGTACTGCCTCTCAGGGACAGCAGTGCGCACTGCCTCTCAGGGACAGCAGGGTGCACTGCCTCTCAGGGACAGCAGGGTGTTTTGCCTCTCAGGGTCAGCAAGAGGTACTGCCTCTCATGGTCAGCAGGATGCAGTGCCTCTCAGGGCGCGCAGGGTGCACTGCCTCTCAGGGCCAGCAGGGTGTACTTCCTCTCAGGGACAGCAGGGTGCACTGCCTCAAAGGGCCAGCAGAGTGTACTACCTCTCAGGGTTAGCAAGGTGTACTGCCTCTCAGGGCCAGCGGGGTTTACTGCTTCTCAGGGCCAGCAGGGTGTACTGCCTCTCAGGGACAGCAGGGTGTACTTCCTTTCAGGGACAGCAGGGTGCTCTGCCTCTCAGGGCCAGCAGGGTGTACTGCCTCTCAGAGACAGCAGGAGTACTTCCTCTCAGGGACAGCAAAGGTGTACTGCCTCTCAGGGACAGCGGGGTGTACTGCCTCTCAGGGACAGCAGGGTGTATTGCTTCTCAGGAACAGCAGGGGTACTTCCTTTCAGGGAGAGCAGGGTATACTGCCTCTCAGGGACAGCGGAGTGTACTGCCTTTCAGAGCCAGCAGGGTGTACTGCCCCTCTGGGTCAGCAAGAGGTACTTCCTCTCAGGGTCGGCAGGGGGCACCGCCTCTCAGGAATAGGAGAGTTTACAGTCTCTCAGGGACCGTAGCGTGTACTTCCTCTCAGGGATAGCAGGGTGTACTTCCTCTCAGGGACAGCAGGGAGTACTTCTTCAGGGCCAGCAGGGTGTGTTACCTCTCAGGGCCAGCAAGGTGAACTTCCTCTTAGGGACAGCAGGGTGTACTTCCTGTCAGGGCCAGCAGGGTGTACTGCCTCTCAGGGGAAGCAGGATTCACTGCCTCTTAGGGCCAGCAGGGTGTAATGCCTCCTAGGGCCAACAGGGCGTACTGCCTCTCAGGGCCAGTAGGGTGTTCTACCTCTCAGGACCAGCAATGTGTACTGCCTCTCAGGGACAGCAGGGTGTACTTCCTCTCAGGGTCAGCAAGGTGTACTGCCTCTCAGGGACAGCAGGGTGTATTGCTTCTCAGGGACAGCAGGGTGTACTTCCTCTCAGGGATAGCAAGGTGTAATGCCTCTCAGGGATAACAAGGTTTACTGTCTCTCGGGGCCAGAAGGGGGTACTTTCTCTCAGGGACAGCAGGGTGTACTGCCTCTCAGGGCCAGCAGGGTGCACTGCTTCTCAGGGCCAGCAGGGTGCACTGCCTCTCAGGGCCAGCAGAGTGTACTGCCTCCCAGGGACAGCAGGGTGTACTGCCTCTGAGGGCCAGCAGGGTGCACTGCTTCTCAGGGCCAGCAAAGTGCACTGCCTCTCAGGGACAGCAGGGTGTACTGCCTCTCAGGGACAGCAGGGTGTACTTCCTCCTAGAGACAGCAGGGTGTACTTCCTCTCAGGGCCAGCAGGGTGTACTGCCTCTCAGGGACAGCAGAGCGTACTGCCTTTCAGGGCCAGCAGGGTGCACCGTCCCGTCTCTCAGAGCCTGCAGGGCGTACAGTATTACAGGAAACAGCTACAGCAGAATCAAGTGCACAAGCGTCACGTGGTACAGATGTGTGGATGGGGCATTGGAGAAGGTTCCCAGGTAGACTAATGAAAACGTTGGGCTGTAGACAGATATAAACAGTTCACAGTAGAACAGTAGATGGAAAGCAAGTTGCTGTTTTCTAGATGCGTAAGTATGGATGTCTGACCTGGGTGTAAAGTTGTGTGTGCCATAAAGTACTGAGCAAACAAATGCGAAAAACATCTTAAATAGCCCAGTAGCTCATATATGTCTTTAGGAAAGGTGACCAGCATCCGGAATGGATCTGTGTGTTGAACCAAACTAGCAGTGGACATGGTAGGAATAGAGTATGGTGGGAGAGGAGCATGAAACATGGAATGCAGGGATTCAAGCGATCGGGAAGGAACACGGTGTAGCGTCCAGTAAGGAGAAGGAGTATGCCTGCGGGAAGTATGGCATTTTTGCTTTGTATATCTCCGTTTTCTGTGAAGAAAGTTTATGCTCAAGCCGAAGCGTTAGAATATGGATTAGAAAAAAGAGTAAAAGGTTTTCACTTGTTTACTATAAATACTTCTTTTCTTGACGCTGCCTTGCTAACGCAGGAAATGGTGAATATGTAAGAACAATATATATATATATATATATATATATATATATATATATATATTATTATACTTGATCGCTGTTTCCCGCGTCAGCGAGGTAGCGCCAGGAAACACAAGGTAAAATTTCTCGATAATAACGATTTTATTTGCCATATTATCAATCAATTCTGTGTAAAAGTTATATAGAACCTGTTTGCTATTATACAGCAGTTTTCTACTATCATACAGCAGTTATTTGTTGTGATATACAGCAGCCTAATTAAACTATAATGTGTCAAGGCTGTAGAGATGTCTGCACCTTGGGCCAAGGCATACGAGCGGGTGGGTCGACATTATATTCGGTTGTAGGCCAAGTTCGGCCTGTTTTACCTCACGTTAGACCAGGTTAATTTGAGGTTTGGTTAATATTACTTTCGCTCTCGGGCACAGCAAACCATACCTAACCAAGGACAACCTGATTCGCTGTCTGCTAAATTTGGATAAGTAAATTCCGCCACAGTTCTCCGCGTGACGGTGTCAGCATTGCTTTTCTTTATTTCTCGCTCTGACGCTGGTAAATTGTGTGACTTCGAATAGTTCTCGACCTGGCGCCGGGACACCCAGGCACTTTTGGTCTTGCGGTTGTAGACTGATTGTCTTCATACTGTTGTAGAATAATAATAATAATAATAATAATAATAATAATAATAATAATAATAACACCTCATACCTGACCCCGAGGGCGGAGTTCTGAGAGGAATCGCTCAAGGGGAGAGTGATGGAAGACATTCCCAGTAAAACACATCGCTCGGAGAGCAGTCATTCGTTCCACGTAATCGAACGTTTTGACGCGACATAAAGAACATAAGAAGTGAGGACACTGCAAGAGGCTTATTGGCCCATGCTAGGCAGGTCCGGAGTCTGTCTGTCCACCCTACAACCAACCGCCTGAACCCACCAACACGACCAGATGCGTCTCCATCCCTTGAATTTCGTTCAGAAACACACCCAAGTCAAAGCTTTGCTGACCACTCTTTCAGTCTGTTGTGCTGAAAGGTCGCGAGATTGGGTTGTTCTGATTTTTCCAGTCTCTCTCTCTCTCTCTCTCTCTCTCTCTGTAATACCCTCTACTATCTTTACCAACATCAGGGGTCAGGGACGCCATCCCACGTTACCCAAACTTAGTTACTAAAGATATTTCGGGCAGGAATGCCGTCCACACATGTTCAGGACAGCGTTCGGAGTTTAATAGCATTTCTCCATAAAGGTGTCAGTGATCTCATTGGCAAAAACTCCAGGAGGAAATCTTTTTCAGGTAATGCAGCAAGTGGAGTGCTTTACTCATTAGCAGTTTCCGAGTTCGTCTGAAACCTGCAGGCCCTCTGTTGGTTCGATGCGCTATTTTCCCTAGACGTGGACATCTCTGGTATGGTCAAGAGGCCAGTCAGTGGGGGGGACATGTCCCCGGACACGGACGCCCCTGGTAGGGTCATGAGGCCAGTCAGTGGGGGGCCATGTCCCCGGACACGGACGCCCCTGGTAGGGTCATGAGGCCAGTCAGTGGGGGGCCATGTCCCCCTGACACGAACACCCCTGGAGAACCAGGAGATCTGGTCCTGCCTGTACTGCATCTGCAGCGTCGATGCGGTGGCGGAGATCGTGTCCCTTCCATCCTCTGTCGCACCAACGACCCCTCACACTCTCTCCAGCCTGGCCCCGGGCGGCAGCGGCGGTGGTGGCGGTAAATTGAGTACAGCTCCTCTCACCGCCCGACCTGGCCAGGCCTCGTAGTCGTAAAGTTAATCCCTCGCCCGTCTTATTCTGGCGGTGACCGCTGGCTCCCTTCCCCGTCTCACCCACCTGCGGGGCCGGGCGGGACGAGTTTTTGGTTTCACACGCGTTACGTGATACGTCCACTTCCGTGACGTTTCGTAACGAGGTGAGGTCAGGGGGCGCGGACCTGATCCGTTCGCTCTGCAAATAACTACTGTCGACCGTTCCCGTAGAGATTGTCTGTTCTTTGTTCTTGACGAGATCGACTCTGCAACGTGAGATGTGGTGTGGGGTCGGGCCGACGTGGCACAAGGGCCTGTTCCACCCACACACACCTAGTGAATATGATGACACACACACACACACACGAGACGGGGCCCACGGATATAAAACCGATACCTGACCAGGTCACACCAAAGCAAATGACACTAAGTGCCCTTAACTGGTGTGGTCCCGGAACCACGTATCGATCGCTTGGCGTCACGACTGACTACCAAGACTGCAACCAGACCATCACCTGACGCGCGACAGACCCCCAGATGAATGTCAGTGTAGGTGACTGAGTGGTCTCTCCTCGGCACGCGGACCAACACTTGCATGCGAAGAGCCAAGCTGACAGTCTTCCCCTGACCTGCAGGAGACATGTTATCGAGCAAAACCAAGAGTCGTTCTTGGAAGACTCACAAAGACAAGCAGAAAAAGACAACTGTGTGTGGCCATCGGCAACTCAAGGGCGGGCCGTTTTGAAAACTGCTTCTTTCTCTCCATGTCGAAGCTTTGGAACTCTCTACCTCCCCATGTCTTTCCCAATAACTAAGACCTGGCACTTTTCAAAACACAGGTCTTTCACTTTCTCAAACTTTCCTAAATACTTTCCCTTGTCTTTTCCCGTTTCTTAATTCTCTCCATATTTTAATTAAGGCCCGGCCTTGATGTGGACTTCTGTCCGTAACTGGAGCTTTTAACTTAAAAAGACAACTTGTCTTATGCGTCAGCAAGTACACCTGACAAGAAAGAACGTGACTACAATTTCGAGGGAAATACAATCAGATTCGTAGAGTCTGAAAACAGAATGACTCCTGAGGGACCCCATATTCTTTCAAGTCATAAATGGCGACTCTGGAATCTCCACCCTCACCCAAGCGTATCCAACTTTATGGTCTGTGTTCACGGCTCAACCACCACCACGAGAGCTGATGCAGGACATCCTGTGAGATCTAGTCACACCACCTGTGCCACACGTTATGATACAGGGATGCACGGCTGAAGCACAACGTACGAATCCACAAATAAACATCCTTGAAGATGCGAGATTCGACGATGCGTTTGTCATCGCTGGCCAGGAGGAGGGGTAGCCATGTCCACCACCGTATCGTCCCAGAACCAGTACAGATTAAGATTTCAGACTTCAGTAGCTTATTCTACCTACTGCTGTAACAAGCAATGGATGAAATACACAGAAATGTGGGTGAGATGAACTATCATTTATCATACGCTGCAGAGGATCGCCGTGTCAGTGAGAGTGAGCGAGAGAGAGGACAGGGCCAGTGAGAGTGAGAGAGAGGACAGTGTAGTGAAAGAGAGAGAGAGAGAGAGAGAGAGAGAGATAGCGGGGCTGACCCAAATGTCACATCACTGTAAAATGTATATAGTGTCATGAAGGACTTGGTCGCGTTATCCAGCTGTCGTGTAATAGGGTTTGTCTCGAACGGACGTGAATATCGTTCACGTTCTTAATACTCTTTATCTAATCAGAGCCTTTGGAGAGTGACAACACCACCTGATCGGCTGCCGTAGACAGTGGCAACACAACCTGATCGGCTGCCTCACCGCGGATGACACCTGCCTCACCACCACACAGTCCCGCCAAGTGTCACACACCAAAATTCTCTCGAAAAGACGGAAATCTATGTTTCCACCGACTCCCAAATCACAGAATTCTTAAAACAAAACGTTCGTGTGTGTGCGTCCCTCTTGCTGGGCTAGTGAGGCGAATGCTTGAATACCTGTTGAAGTCTAAGGGGTGGGGGGATGGAGGAAGCGTCTTCTGGGGGTGGTCTTCTACCCCCTCTCACAACCCGGGCTGGGTCATTACTCTCGCCATCACCAAGGGAGGTGGTGGATGGGTAACCTCTCAGCTTCGCAGTCAGGCTCAATACGTACGTCACCACACGGCAGTAGAGACATTGCTTGAGGACCAACTGTTGTAACTCTGTCTTGGAAGGTATACTTCCTGAACCACACGGACGGGGGTGGAAGGGGTTGTAACAACAGATGCTCTGGGTGGTATAGAACCACCTATGAAGCGATTCGGACTCCAGCACAACACGCTTTATGTACACGAGGAGGATGCAAAGACGCCGGCCAGGGGGGGTCTGTAACCTTTTATGGTTCCTGTGTATATATCTGGCTTTAAAGTCGTGACGTGGTCTCATGAGTGCCTTGGCCGTGTATAGAGAGAGAGAGAGAGAGAGAGAGAGAGAGAGAGAGAGAGGAGAGATCTAATATGGTTGGCTTCCACTGGGTTATTACGGATTTAGGTCAACAGCTATTTTTTTTCATCCACTTCTCTCAAAACGTCGTCCATCCTGGTGTATGCAGACGCCGTCCGTCCTGTTGATAAAACACCTCGGTCTGAGAGAGGGAGAGAGAGAGAGAGCAACAGCCAGACAACAGCTTGAATCGGCTCACGTACCTGGCAGGCGGGTGTGTGTGTGTGTGGGTGTGTGGGTGTGTCTGGCCTTGGGGAGGTTGTGGTGGGAGCTGTTGGGTAGGTTCCCCTCCTTCTCTCCTCCCCACTACCTCTCCTACTGGGTGAGGTTGGCGGTGGGAAGGGGGAGGGGGGAAGGAAGTCGCCCCGCCCACACAACACGCCCACTGTCTGCCAAGGCCAGTGACCAGGATCCCACTGACGCCACACATGCCAAGGGCACTGTGCTCCCCGTGTATATGTGTGTGTGTGTGTGTACCTTTAATCATTTACCCCGTATCAGCAGGTCAGGAGGGAGATTTCACACTCGTGTGGCTACCCCCACAAACCTCTTCGCATGACTTATCATAAAAAGAATCCATTATTTCCTTCCTCGCATAGTTCAGATGAGACCTCACTACTCTCCTGCGTAGTTAAGATGTGTCCTCACTACTCTCCTGCTACTATAGCACTTTTCTCACATCCATCCTGACGCCTCTCTGCCTCAGTTTCATGCCGCCCTCTCTCGTAAAGCCACTCTACCAACTATGGCCTGGAAAAGATATTACAAAGACTCTACAAGAGAGTAGAGAATTACAGAGATTAACTGGTATTAGGCAAGGTACATAGAGGCAAGGTGAGGGTGAGGGGTTCCCATGTCTTCAGTTACAGAGATGTAAGCACAGTACAGGCTGGGTTCGATACCCATATAAAATACAGAAGGCGGACGACACTTACTCCAAGTTTACAGGAATTTACATCCACCTCATCAGTTCTATTAAGCAAATTATGAATACATCTTCCTCTCACAGATTTGTTTCTTAATATGTGTAAGCCTCCAGGATGGCTATCGTCTCCCTGTGGATGACCAGTTTTCTTCAGATACACTTGAAGTTCCGCAAGTCGTTATGTTCTTCTCTCTGGCATCACCATATAGTTCCACAGCCGGTGAGACTAGACTCACGAAGTGCATTCTAACCTTGGATGCATTGTCCACTCGTCATTTGCGGTACCTCGCCTTTGGAAGTTCATGCTTCTACTCAGTCGTAATCTGCTTATTATTCATTCCTTCTTTAATAATCCACAGATTAAATTCTTTTTGTAACATAGGTTTATAATTAGGGCAATATTTCTATATCCTTTCTCAGATACAGACATATAATGTTTGATGTCTTCCACTCTTTTTTGATATCGCTAAACACGTTAGTGGTCCGTCAAGGTCTTCATCAGCATATTCTCTGGCCATGTAGGGCAGGTACTCCGTGCCTCGTGTGTGTGTGTGTGTGTGTGGGGTCCGGTTCCCCTTCATGGGTCCTAAAGCATAACTCGTTTAACGACTACATCTCTACCAGCGGTCGCATTCCCATGCCACTGTCTCCTTCTTCGACAAAAAATCCCAGCTGGAAAATCTACCTTCAGTTCCTCACTTAATCTTTGATGCTTCAATGAGCCTCTCTCTCTCTCTACTTTAATCGACTGTTGTTTCGCCTTAAAACACAGCTTTAAGTGCCTGCTTACATTTCTTGACAGTAGATTTCCTCAAGTTATTCTATTTATGTTCTTTTTTTTTCTGTTGTATTACTCACTTACATTAAATTTTGTACCTTTCAAAGACACAAGCTGACGACCGTGTCCTCTCCATCTTCTCCATAACACATCCCTAATGAAGCCTAGTATTTGGATACTGCTTAAGAAAAGGTGACTCTTTTCTTTTTCTTCCAAGCGCGCATCACCGCCCGGTAACAACAGACGAGTTTCCTGAACCAGGTTCGCCAAAGGCGTACCCGCATTCGTCCCAACACACCCGGCAACGGGGACAGGGCATCCCCTTTGTATCGAGGTTTGCCTCCCTACCCAGAGACTGTTCTTCACCAAGGCCGTGCGCCAGTAGCAGGACACACCAGGTCCACCAACACTCAAGCAGATGGACGAGTGTCTCACCGCCTCAGGTCGCTTTCAAAGTCTTGCTGCATTTTCCGCAACAAGGAGCCAGTTCCACGTTAAATCGACCAGCAGTGATATATCGAGGGACTCTGTCAGTGATTCGCTCGACTGAGAATAGACCCAGGTTCCATGTATGATTAAGTATCGACCAGTGTCGACCATACTTCTGGAAAAACTCATACGAGGATATTATGTTAGCCAGCTCAAGCAATAACATGAAGCTAATCTCTTCCCTACCGAATACCAGTATGAGTTCAGGGATCAAAGATCCTTTGACTGCATGCATGACTCCTGTGACTATATGTACAAAACACCTGATATATTCGTGGATCTCCTACGATCAATTGAAACCACATGATCATAATATTCTTCCACATAAACCTGAATATTTTGGATTTCAGGGACACAAAGGAAGTGGTTTGATAACTTAGAAACCCCCGAAACAGTTCGTTTCAGTAACGTCTCTTTAAAAATGAGAGAGAGACTCGGAGTGCATCTGGTATCTAGAGTTAGTGTGCCCCTTTCATATCAAATCATGTTTGAAGGACAGAGACAGCTCCCGTCAACAAGTCAAGCTCAGTTTGCCGACGACATGCGTAAGACTCTGCCAGCAATCTCGAGCAACTTGTACTCATAACAGTAGGAAGATGAGCACACTCTATTCCTGGTGTGTCACAAATACGTTATCCTCAAATTTCACATTCTTCTTTCATGATATTCCACAGGGAGTTGTCGCGTTTCCCATGAACGCTGACGTTTTCCGTGCTTAACATTGGAATCGAGCGTGTTAATATCACCAAATTCTTACCATCAAACTTCCAGGTTGACCTGTGAAAAGAACAGCAGAAAAGTTTAGATTACTTTCGCCTTTATTCATAACCTTCCGACGCGCGCGACCAGTCGTTCCAAACAGTATTCACTGGTCTAGCCACGCCTCATTCGCCGCTGCACCATCCGGGGCGATGATCGCAAGACCTCACTGCATTCTCTCCTCCTGGTCGACAGATGAACGTGTTGTCTACCTACCTGCAGGCGTCACCCTCTTCTCCCACACACACCCAGTGCCGGAGTCACGCCGCCAAGCCCTTGTGCCGGCGACCCCAACCAACCCTGACAAGTCCCACAGGAAGTTGGCATCCCGACGAAGGGGTAAAGAGCCAGGAATGTAGAGCTTATCCGAAAACCGTCCCGACCAGAGTGCGATAATTTTCTCCTCGCCCTAAGTTATAAGTCATCATCTCCTCCACTAGCTATAACAGTAGGGAGGTCGTTAAGTTATTAATGGTAGTTCAGTGATTTCAGCACATTCTCATATACCTGGAGCTTAACGGGCGTTCCCCTGCGCGCGGGTGTCCTGCCAAATGTGGCCACTGATACCGTCTCCGGGTCCTTCATGATCACGACATTGAACCTGAGACGAGGCACCAGGCTCCCCCCTCACTGTGTTACCTGGAGAAGCCTGCAACCCGAGCTGCACGTACGTGTCTGCCGTTACTGCAGCCTGTGACGCCTCAGACTGTGACGGGGCGACGCCTTCCTCACCCGCGCGTTCTCCCGGAGACTCCTCTTCCTCATCTTAGGTGGCAGTCGTGTCTCCCACACGGTTGCAGAGAGACTCTCTTCCAGTTCGCCAGGCTCGTCCGTCTTTGGAGGGAGCCCTCCTCATTTGGAGGGACCAGGATTAGCAATGGGGGATGTGAAGAAGGCACCTCCGTAATGAGCTGGCTGGGGGTTATGGGAGGCCGTGTTGCCACGGGGCGTCGCCTGAGACTTACTGTTTCCTAAAGGCCTTAGAGCGGAGTGGCTGGGGAGACCCAACCACTACAGATTGTCTTCTTATACGTCGGAGGCTCCAGTCACGGACCAAAATCCACATCAAGGTCATGCCTTAACCGAACTATCGAGAGGATTATGGAATGGAAAAAGCAGAGACAAAGGAAAAAGTACAAATTTACAGATCAACTTTAAGACTTTCCTTATCAGACCAGTTTTGATCACTCAGAACACCAGCGACTCTTAAGATACGAGACAAAAGTTATAACACATACTGCTGCCGGAATATCCTATTTCCATAATGCATGAATGGCATTCTATGCCAAGGCCTGTCCAAAGAGGGGAATCTCCCATGAATAAGCTATACAGCAAAATTTCATTATCAGTAGAATACAGAATCTCTTTTATCCTCTTTGTTCGATAAAATGGGTACCCGGTTTAGGCAAGGATATATATATATATATATATATATATATATATACAGCGTTACTGAGATGGCCTCGATTAGGGCTTCAGTTGCCAGTGCTGTCTGAAGTAACAACAGAAAACGTTATTACAAGTCCTGTATCCTGCCCCACTAACCTATTAAAATCTCGTATCACTGTACGATCACTGTGTTATTATGTCTTTACATAATCACCAATTTAGCCCTGGTTGCCTCCTGCACCAGTTCCAACCAGGTCATTCAACCACTCACACATCTTCCTATGGCTACGTAGATACGACATAAAAGTCCCGTCGTGGTGGTGTGGTTAAAAGCACTGTTGGCAGTGATAACCCATCCATCATCACGGTGCTGTTGTGTGGTTCACTGCTGGCAGTGACACCCTCCTCAAGTGCTTGGTAAAGGGACAGTGTCGGTCGACCTACTCGTGTGTTCAGCAGTATCAACCACATGTGCCTGTAGCTGTGTCAACATGTGCGTGCACCTGTGTCAACCACACGTGCGTGCTTCAGGGAGAGCGTCGACTACACGTGCGCGCAGCAGGGAGATAGTATCAACCACACGTGCGTGCAATAGGGAGAGTCAATCACACATGCGTGCAGCAGAGAGACTGTACCAACCACACGTGCGCGCATCAGGGAGATAGTATCAACCACACGTGCGTGCAAGAGGGAGAGTCAACCACATGTGCGCGCAGCAGAGAGACAGTACCAACCACACGTGCGCGCAACAGGGAGATAGTATCAACCACACGTGCGTGCAATAGGGTGTTAACCACATCTGCGTGCAGCAGAGAGACAATACCAACCAGTCGCGCGTGGAGCTGGAAATGTCAACCTTAAATGCGTGCAGGAAGGAGATACTTTCAGGCACACGTGCGTGCAGCAGGGATAGTGTTAACCACACGATAGTGCAGCTGGAAGAGTGTCAGCCACAAGTGAGTGCAGGAGGGAGATACTTTCAAGCACACGTGCGTACAACAGGGAGACAGTGTCGACCACAAACGCGTGCAGCAAAGTTTCAAGCTTCTACAAGAGTGACTACGGAGCTGCCTAATAATGCACGTGCGTGCAGAGGGGGGGGGGGGTATCACCACGAACCAGACACGCGCGCGTGCGGAAGGGTAGGACTGTCAATGACACACACACACACACACACACGGGCGTGCAAAACTAACTCATCCAAGAGAGGGAAGGAACAATTAAAGATGTCCTTTTAAGTAATAAAAGCATCTATCACACGTGCGTGCGAGGGGGAGGAAGGAGGGAGAAGGGACACCTGAAGGAACCAATGAACCACACACGCACGTGCAATGTTACTTCTACCCTCCTCCACCTCCACCTCCTCTTCTGTACACCCCACCACCACCCTCCACCTCTGCACCCGATACAAGAGAAAGGAAGGAATGCTTACGGCTCCACCTACTAATAAATGCGCCGATATGAACAGCACCAGCAGAGAGTTATAGATGAAGTTGAGGACCCCGGCCAGGGAGATCATCGTGGCCCGCTAGAGTAACCACCTCCTCCTCGCCTGCCAACGGGATCGAGCACACGCGCGCCTCCTCGCCGCCCGAGAACTCATCCAACGACCTGATCTGGTCGTCAGAGTGAGGATGCTGGGTGGGTGGGGTCAGTCGTCCTGAATGATCAAAAGCCTCAACTGGGGCGCCTGGCTTCCCCCTTCAGGGAACCGAGGGGAAAGAAATCCACTCGAAGTACAGAATACGACTCGAAGTATATACACAGGTTCTTTGTGTCACAGAGTCCCTCTTCTTCCGTCAAACGCACGCACACACACGCACACACACACACTCGAAGTACAGAGTCCCGCTAACTGTGTGACCCCGGGCGCGTGCCGTCAACCGCAGAGCATCGCTGCAGCAGTAAACTGTCTGTCCTTTTCGCGCACACCACGCCTCAACAACAAACCCACTAGCAGCGACTTAACCACGTCGCACGCACGGCATGTGAGACTCGAGTGAGCGGAGGAGGAGGAGGGGACGTGGTCGTCACAAGGGCCAGAGGGAGACTAGCCAAGTCAATGGGTGCGGCGTGCCAACTCCCGAGCTGCTGCTGGCTAGGTAGACCCGCCATACTCCATAGCCCTCTGGTGCCGCCCGGGGGCACTACGAGACCAGAGATCACACACACACACACATACGTAGTAATCGTAAATAGGTGAAAAATTACTAAGACATAAGTACAAGAAACAAAGACGAGAGAAAATAGAGTGGCAACCCGCTTCTCCATCCTCTTTAGATAGGGTGAGAAAGGAACCCAACTGCTACACTCTAGGATAAACAACGAGAGTGGGGGAGGGGGAAACAGCCCCTCCTCCCTCCTAGTATAAAACACAGCTCGTCTTCCCACGTCAAGCAGTAAACACTTGACATAAACATTCCGAGAGGAAGAAGAAAAATCCATAAAAATCCCGAGCATCAACATGTCATGAAGTATGGTATTTTAAGAGGTTGCGAATGTTTATTTACGACATTGAGACACCCGAAGTGGACACATGAAACTGGTGGTGCATATGAGAGGCACCATATCTCCATTTACCAGGCCGAGATGGGTTGGAGAAGGTCACTGAAGGTGTAGAGAGGTAAGTGAATCTAGGGAATAACTGCTGAAGAAAAAATCAGACCAAAAAATGACCTTCAATCTGTCTAGCAATTCGTCCCGTTACTTTAGATGCTCCCCGTTGATGCTCTGATTGCCTTCGAGGGCAATTAAAGCAGTAAACGACAGGTTCAATCGGTGCTAAAGAACAGCAACAGCAAAACAGGGTACACAGAGGCACACCTGGGAAGGTAGGCACAGGAGTCAGGGTGTATTTGGGGGGATACAAGCCTGCTAGAAATGACCACAGCAGAGCAAGGAGGAAGGATCGTGTGAGACATGATATAAACATAACTACTAATCCAAGGAAAACTCCTAAACTAACCTTCAAGGTTTTAGTAGACAAATGGATAGTAAAGGATCACTATATTGAGATTAATTTCTTCAGGGGGATGAGTTGGTGACAGTGATAAAGACGCATTGCAAAGAGTTGAAACCGGTTTCGAAGTATGTTTACCACCCTAAGACCCCGAATGTCTCGTTACTATCATCCAGAGACCATCATGCCATAGACTATAGGTATATACCCAGCAGAAGAGGGGAGGGGAGGTGGCTCACGAAGGAGCAAAACTCAACCAAAGTACACGAGGCAGACGACACCTCACCATCTGTAGAGTGTATGAAGACTGTCGGTAAACCATTGGTGATGTTTAGCATCTCCCTTAAATATAGAAGCTTCAACAAAACGCAAAATATTACATAGATACAAGGCTAAGATATGGCAGTAGTTAGATAAATGGTTAATGAAAGTTAACCCTAGGAAAAAAAAAAGCATGGAGATAATTAGGGGATTAAAACAGACTTTGGAGAGCACCATTTTGAGGAACAGACCACAAAAATTGCACAATAAAGGGGACATGCGAGTCGACATCACGCCCAACTTGTTACCACACTATCATAACGGACGCATTAATGATATAAAGTTAAAATTATATTCATGTACAAAGGACAGTGAAATGTTTAGGGAATATTCGACCAACACCGTGCCGGAATTTCCCGAAACAGTCTGATCTCTTTACCTGATAAATCAATCACAGAGAGCCTCTGTAAATGGTGCAAGGGGAGATATGATAACTACAAAGAAATTCCAATACAGCGTTAACATGGAAAAACACTTCTTCAGTGTTTGAGTGGAATCCGGAAGACGACAAGAACTTGGAGTTAGACAAGAGATGTCGACGGAGAGACGTCACGAAGCACTTCTTCAGCCACAGAGCTGTGGACAAATGAAACAAGCTTAAGCAAAAACAAATGTAAGCTACTAATACATAACTTGTTAATATACCATTAAACTCTGATTCATCCATCACGTCAAACAAGAGACAAGCATCGTTAAGTACAGAATAGAAAAAAAAAAAATCTCCAATGGCACCGAAAAAGTAAACATTTGGGACGGAAACAGAGAAGATAAACAGACAGGCAGACAGACAGGAAAACAGACATGATCTCCCTGTTGTAACGGTCAGCGTTACTGACCGTCACGTATGTACGGGCCGCTTGGGATCAAACCCCACTTAGGCCAAGGCACAGTCTAACCCAGCTGCTCATCCTCCCCTAATGACAGGTCCATATATTAGGTACCAGGCATAGGCTCGCATGTATGTGTGTGTGTGTGTGTGTGTGTGTGATCATACATACACACATAAGAGTAAAGAAATTGTACATATACACAAGGTTAAGAAGACGGAGCAACACGAGTGCAAAAACTCTCCCCGTAACACACAAATAGTGATCAGAACGGTGACCGTGCAATGGTCTCCCCCTCCTCCCCCCCCCCCCCCTCTCTCTCTCTCTCTCTCTCTCCACACACACTAGGGTAGAGCCACGGTACGTGGTTTTCTACAAACAGAGCAAAAATAGCAAACTTAACTCCAAACACGCGGAACGTTACCAAACAAAGGAGGATCGGGAAAAAGCTCACATGTAAGCTACCTGCGTCTAACATCACAATACAAGGCTACAGGGATACTCTAAAGTCCTCCCACAATATCTTGGCGTATTATCAAAGCCAGAAGATATTAACATGCTCATAAAAGGGGATATAACTAGCGATAGGTGATAACTTCGTATGTCGATTAAATGATAGGCTTCAATTACCCCGACCTTCGTTGGTAAGGCTAAGCTTCAATCACCCCCAACTTCGTAGGTTGGTAAACAGAACACTTCATTGTATCAACAATCTGACCAACTTGGTAAAGCTAGCCACAAGTGACAGTGTGTCTAGTTAACCCTGTCCAAATTAATATCAAGCTAAGAAAACACCTAATCGAGCCAGAAGAATCTACTCCCATTAAACTATAAAACAATGAAATGCCTAAATCAATCTTATCTTAAAATGGAATCAACAGACCAAGTATTCTAACCAAACTGATCTCACATCTTAACCACGCATTTCTAGCCCAACCAAACCGCAGATGAGCTCCTAAATTACTCAAACCAAATATGAGGTGATACTCTGCAGAAACTGCTTTTAATGCCGGTCTGAAAGCGCCGCCCGCCGGCAAAATGAGGGTACTAATCCTACTGTGAGGCTATGTGGCTAGACTAATTGACCAACAGGGGTGGAATATGGCACAAGTAAGACATCAAATCTCCAAGAGCACCAATATGGGGCTCAAGCCCGCAGACAGGAGAGAAGGGGTGACCAAGGAGTAGCCATTCCTCCCCAAAGGAACATTTTTGGGCACCCTCTGGAAATCGAATATCAAAATACATTACCCGCCTCCCCCCAAGCTTCCGCCCCTTCGGGAAAGTGGACTGGGTCTCCCTGGGTAAACACATGCCCTTCCTGGAGGCGAGGTCTGGCTAAGGGCTCGATACAGCCCCTCCCATGAGACATGGACGAGCGGGTAATGGTAAAATTATTCTAACATCACAGCTTTCACACGAATAATGTAGTCTTACAGAGGCATCCACAACTGCTTTATTAAGCGATGAATTAACGCCGTACGGAGAAACCAAGAACTGCTTGAAGTAAACAGTTATCGGAAAGCAAAAAGCTCTCGAAACGAAACGATTACCTTTTTAAAAGCAAATATTTCTAAGTGATATTTCTAAGTGAAATTATTTCATCTATTGCATCTATGTAAACATATCTAATGGAATGAGTGTCTGAATGAACATCCACTTGCAATTAAATACTTCTGTATGAAATTAACCGCCAGGGCATTTTCTTTACAGGGAAAACAGGAAACGGACCCCCACTCATCCCATTTTAACAGCCAGAGAGAGAGAGAGAGAGAGAGAGAGAGCAAGTACCCTTTTAAAAAGGTGGAGAGTGTTTCGTTTAGCTCTCAGTACCAAACTTAGCCATTTCCTGTTCCATTAACAAACAAATATAAAACAGGTGCTATACTGTAATTCATTAGAGATGTAGAGTTAGGATTATTCCTAATAATTTATGCATCAAAACCCAACTTAAGTCAATGTAAACTTTCACACAAAACGTATTTTTGCGTTATTTGTTCACAAATTCTTGAATCTATAGATCAATCGAATTTAAGTCCAGAGACATTATTCTTACTATTTACAAGTCACTCGTGTGTCCCCATCTCGAATATTGTGTTCAGTTTTGGTCAACCAACTTAAGGAAAGACATGTAATGGAGACAGTACAGAGACGAGCTACCACGATGATTCCCGGACTGAGAAACAAATTCTATAAGAGCCGATTAAACGACTTAAATCTATACGTCTAGCTTGATTCTTTTTCTTTGATCCTCTCATTCTGTAACTGTCCTCTGAAGATGTGTAAATACACGAAAGCGCTCAGGATCTCGTGTTTCCTTTTCCAAGTGGTTTTCTTC
>JAYMFT010397419.1:0-19196 GCA_038088735.1 Panulirus argus
ATATATATATATATATATATATATATATATATATATATATATATATATATATATATATATATATATATCATAGATCACAAGGGACCAGACTGAGATATTGCTTCAGAATTGTTTACTCTGTCTCTGTCTGTCCGAAAATATACGTGTCTGGCCCAGATTTTTCTTTTAAATCCTACGAGATCTGCGACAGCACGAGAGAGAGAGAGGGAAAGAGGGAGAAAGAGAGAGAGACAGAGAGAGAGAGAGAGGAGGGTGAACAGGAGGAGACATAGAAGCTGAGGCGAGTGCTGGTATAGATGCGACAAGAAACAGAGACATATATAGAAATAGTTACCAAAAGAGAGAGGCAGAAGCCTCAAGAAACAGTCGATTTTTCAGCAGCCACTTGTCAAAACTTCTCACACCACAAACAATCCCCCTTCCTACACACACACACACACACACCACCCACAACCATTCCCACACCGCCCAGAACTCCTTACACAATAATTTCACAACACCACAAAGCTACACAACTTCGCCCGTTATCGAGTTTATTTTTCGTTTTACCTTGTTAATGAATAGCAGGAGTGGAAACGGTTTAAGTTGCTTTGTTAATATGATTTCTGCAGTTATTCTGTTCAAAGCAAGACACTCGGCAGTGAAGATGAAGTATATTTTCATTTTCGAAGTCCTTTTATAACCTCATATACACACCAGTAGAACACACACACACACACACACACACACACACACACATCTCCCTTTCCTGTAGATTCAAAAGCCTCAGTCAGATGCATCTTCTCCAGTCGTAGACTTCCCTTCCCCCCAGTTGCCCCCCTCCCCTGATCTCCCCAGCTCCAAGGTTCTAGGTTCGTCTCCTCCGTCCTGCATCTAGAGCCCCTCTCCCGTCCCACCTTATCCCCCAAGGTTCTGAATCTCTCTTGCCTTCATGGCCTCTGTCTCTCCTCACCCGAGTGAGCCAATCGTGGAAAGAACTCGGCCATTTAATATTATTGGGTCTTGTCAGGCAGCATCGAGAAGCCAATATTGGTCCCCGTCTGAGATTTCTGGCAGAGAATGTTATGCTGACGCCCTACCACTGACTTTGCAGGGGCAACTTGCTAGCATGGGAGGTGGGGCAGGGTCAAGAGGGAGCTAGAGGGTCTTGTGTATGCTTTTTATATTCTTTTGGTCATGGAGAGTCGGAGGAGAGGTCACTGTGATGGTGTCGTTTTCTCTCGCATGAGGGGTTGACCCATGGGAGTGATGATGTAGTGGGGGTTCCCCAATACGGCTGCTCCTTTGGTGTGGTGCTGTGAAAACAAGAGTTGTTCTTTTTTTTGTGAGGTTGGCTGTTTAGCTGAGTGATTGTTAGGATCATAGTTTATGTACAATAGTCAGGTGAACGTTCTTCGGATGATTGGATTGTCAGGTAACTGTTATACAGATGTTAGGTGACCTGCGTGCACAGGGACCTTTCGCCAGTCATTGCCAGGGACGCATCAGTAATCCACTACTGTTCCAAGAACTTAGACAGTTTGATATCACATGTTTGCATAATACTTTCTGTAATTGTAGATAATCTGATCAAATACCACGCGTATGGATAACTTAGAGTTAGGTCGAGTGTTTAGATAACCTATGGGCAGAGGAGAGAGAGCTCATTGGCAGTAACTACCCTCTTAACGAGGAACATCTTCAAAGGGAAGAAGTAGCAAAACGACTCAGATGTCCTTCCATCTATTACCTTTCCCTCCGTTCACGTCTACAGGCGCTGGATCAGGTGTTACACAGCTTCTGGTGAACTTTCTTATAGGGAGAGATTTTGCAGAGCTGGGATTCCTGTCACCAACACAGAAGCTGGGCAAAAGGGCCGGGACTCCCGGTTCTCTAACACCCGTAATATGTTTTGACCTCACCTGCCTCAGCCTCGTTATAATTCGGGTAAACCAAATTTGTACAATCATCGTATCCTGTAAACTTAACGAGAAATATAAAGTAACTTGGGACACCTTTTAGAGGGCAGACCCAAGGACTTTCATGCTGCGGATTAGTAAAGACAAAGACTATCAGGAATGGGGGTTGTCCCGCGCTGATGGATTCCTGCCACTCCGTCTACTGTTGTTCCATTTCTATTTCGCGAGTGAGCGCGTCAGCCGCATCGTACGGGATTAACTAATCCACTTTAGGTCAGACAAACAAATTGTTATTCTGACAGTCTGTTCGAAAATAGTAGCGTTAAATGGCCAATTTTGTTGTATAAATATACACACATATACATACATATATTTATATATACATTGTATATATTCTTTTTCATCGTCGCCTCTTCCGGTGTTAGCGAGGTAGCCTAGGAACAGACGAAGAAAGGCCGTATTCTCTCACATCCATTCTTTAGGTATTACGAACACACAGACACCGCAGCTCCCTCATCACATCCAGGTCTCACAGACCTTTCCATGGTTTACCCCGGCCGCTGCATATGCCCTGATTCAGTCCAATGACAGCATGTCGACCCCCTGTACATCGCATCGCTCCGGTTCAGTTTTATCTCGTGCGCGCCTTTCACCCTCCTGCATGTTCAGGCCACGATCACTCAAAATCTTTTTCACTCCATCGTTCCATCTCCAATTTGGTCTCCCGCTTCTCCTTGTTCCCTCCACTTCTGACACATACATTTTCTTTCTTAATCTCTTCTCACTCATCCTCTCCCTATTACCAGAACATTTCAATACACCCTCTTCAGCTCTCTCAACCACACTCTTCTTATTACCACACATCTCTCTTACCCTTACATTACTTACTCGATCATACCATCTCACGCCACATACTGTCCTCAAACATTTCATTTCTAACACATCCACCCTCCTCCGTATATCATCATAGCCCGTGCCACGCACTCATATAACAGTGTTGGTAGTGCCACACCTTCAAACATACCCATTTTTTGCCCTCCCAAACAACTACCTCTCGTTTCACATGTTCTCCCTATATATATATATATATATATATATATATATATATAGTTTAGCTCAAAAAGATGTTTCCAGTCTTTTGGCTGTGTTTTGCAGGAGGGCTAAACCGTTTATACAAACGTTTATTTGTATTTTTCTATCGGAATTGTACAATGCCATGAATATTACATACTGGGAGGAAAATGTAATTATTTATTTTGTAAACTGAAATAAAAAAAAGGGGTTCGTTGATAACGCTTCTGTCTCCCGTTCATCTAAGGATAATGAACGTACCATCGACCATACAAAGAAAAGTTGAAAAACCTGTAAGTAGTTACGTAATTATGCCGTAGTAATGTTAGGTTCTACTTTAGTTTGATAATTCCATGTTCAGTAATACCCCATAAGATTGGCAACATAGATAGATAGATAGATAGATAGATAGATAGATAGATAGATAGATAGATAGATATAGTTTGTAATAACAGTGATATAGGCCGGTGTTTCACTGAGCTCCTGTGGTCAGCGAGCCATTATCGCCTCAATATGCAGCAGCAGATGGCGGTATAACTCACCGTGTCGAGGGGCCAGGCTAACATGTGCTCTCGGTGAGGTAGCAGTAAGGTAGGGAGTGGCGTACCAAACGACGGACACGATATATAACAAGAGGCAGAGGGCAGGAATGTGGCGCGGCGTGGCGTGGCACGTGGCACGTGGCAGGGGATGCTTGGCAAGATGCACTTCCACTCTAGACCGCGTTTTGTCTCGTCACTCATTGCTGTGAGAGTACAGCAGTAGCATCATCATCATCATCATCATCATTAGCAGCAGCAACAGGAACAGCAGTAAAAACAGTAGCAGGGACCTGATAATGGCTGTGTAAACGGTTCCAGCACCCGCGAGAGAACAGTTGCCTACTCATACGTTCCAGAAAGCTCCTCTGGAAGTAGGTGCACAGACCTCAGGCTCTCAAGCCTCTCGTACCGCAATCTGTAGAGCTGCTATCATCATCGTGCTGAGCTGTGAAAAATATTTCATCTTTGTTAATCATGATAAAGACTAGACACGAGATAGGTCCCCTCTCCCCAAATTACATCCCATGATCACAAAAGTAGCCTACCCAACTCCCATGGTTAAAAAAGCGGCTTTCCCTTCCACTTCCATGGTTAATTAGATAGCCCTTCCATGCCCTTTCCCACTTGACGTGGCTAAGACTGATCCTCCCCATACCTTCTCCCCATACCATCACAGCCAGGATCTTTAAGCTCTCCTGAAAACTTATCCTGATAGTGAAATCAACTGAACGCTCTTAGAAGCCTTATCGTTCAGGAGTCTTACTCTGAATATTGAACCCTTTGTTATGAATATTGAACCCTTTGTTATGAATATTGAAACCTTTGTTATGAATATTGAACCCTTTGCTAGGTGCAGAAGGACGGAATAAAAGCTACTGTTTGTTTGCGTGGCTACACAAAAGGAAGCTGGTGCCTGGCGAAATAGATTGTCTTATGGTGACGGTTGACGGCAATGGTGAGCCGTGGGCTTCACTGGCCATTGTAAGAGATAATGATTCTTTTGGATAATGTGAAGTGAGTAAGTACATGGCGTTAGGAAACCTGCATATCGTGCCTTACAGAAGTGTGTGCAGGGAGGAAATTCCGAAGGCAAAAAGAGTAGAGGATGGAAGATGAGAGACTCATTCGACACGTTCAGTATGATCTGTGTTCCGGCAACAACAAGGGAGGCGGAGGAGCATCTTGCTTGGAGGAGATATGAGAAGACAGAGTAGATTTTACCAAAGGATCACCCATGAAAGAAGAGGAAGAAAAAGGACTGACAGGACACTGGATGATGGACGTAACGAGGATTGAGAAGGAAGAGAAGGCCGAGTCTTTGATGTGGTGTTCAGCTCTTTGTTGGCTTTAGTCTGATCGAAGTGAGGAGGACGGGGACGATCCCGTTCAGGTTTTGGAGCGGCGAGATAACCGATAGCCATATATATTTATGACTCGGTACAACTGACGAGTATATATGTTCCTGCAGGATGTAGTGTGATCGTTAGGGAAGGTTCCTCTGTCACGAACATTCAAAAATGGTTAATTTTCTTCAGAAATGCTGACCAGCATACGAATGACAAGCTTTGTGTATCACCCCACCACCACCCATCTCCTTTCTGAAGCCCACCCCTCATTATACCCTAGCCCACCCTTTACTGCAACCCACACACACACACACATATACTGGTGGGTCTCGTCCAGAGGCGGTCCCTAACTCAGCCTCTTACGTCGCCTCTCTGTACCCTGCACGAATCTCTTCGTTCCAGATATCACATTACTGTCGCTTTCAGTTTTCCATGTCTAAATATTTAGGGCTTAACTGCAGTTTCCTCGAACCATTTTATGCTGATAAATCCTGATGGACCAAAGATAAGCGTTCCATTGGCAAGCATAGCGTTACGGTACTTTGAACGAGTCATATACTGTACACAAGCATTGCTGAGATACCTGCGTTGGCTTGTGTGACTTGGACTACGCTTCAGCAACTCCCTTTCAGAATCGTTGGGGCAGAGTCGACGATATACCGGCATTCCCAGTAACTGCAGCCCATACCCAAGCCAGCCACCAGGAGCGCCGCAGCAGTATAACTCGCCCAACCCTTTTGTAGGAAACTGAAAAATATAAACAAGATCTTTTGCCAAGGAAATAGACTCCTCCTCTATTTCCAGAAGTGAAAGATCATCCAGACAACAATTAGCAGGTGTTCATTCAAGGAATCCAGCCTCGTCGTTTACTTATGTCGTCTCTCAGAGCTGGTACAATAACTTAAGGTGTATAATACGAGGATACAAATGACTAATCATGATATTATGTCACAGTTCTGGCCACGTCTTTGCATCGGCTCCCTCTCATGGTGGTGGCTGGGGAGCGGGACAGTCCGAGACATCGATGAATATGCAAAGTTACAAGACTGTTCCACTTTACGCCAGGCAGTCAGAATTTGTAATTAAAAGGCAAAAGAAAGTTCTGGCGGCTGTACCTTTGAGAACGCGTACCCCACACACTCATAGCTCGCTAGGGCTGTCGAGACCTTGTGTGTGTTCCTGAGTGATGACAGAAGCGCCGTGAGTGTGTTCCCGAGCTGAGCAAACCACATAGCCACACAGCTGGGCCTCAGGTGCAGTGCGGCTACCCAGTGAGTCTGGGCGCATGTCTGGTAATGATACGTTGCGTATCCAGGAGCTTCAGAGGGGAGTCTTCAAGGCCCAAGTTCCCCCTCCCCTCCCAAGATTAGCATTCTTAATTGACCGTTGGGGGTTGACGGATGCCTCCATTACCGTAACGACGTTAAACCTGTTATTCGTCTGGTCTCACCTGTGTCTGAGACCAGTAAGGGATGATGAATAACACTTACCTGAACGCCGATGCAGCCCTTTCTCTGGGGTAATCTTCATGATACCAAATGATATCTAACCACCCGCTTCAGAGTACAAATGATTCTTGTTATCCACTAGACGTTCCCTAAACTTCCCAGTATGACCCCTGGTATTATCTTGCCTGTCAATACAGGCATTGGGAGTGTTCTTCTCCCGGGGTCTTGAGCAGGGCCGACCACAGTTTCCTGCTGGGTTACGTGTTGCCATGAGCTTCCAATAGACAGGGATGATTATCCTGCTTATTTAGAGGACATTCGCCATTGATGCTCGTGCAGTTATGGCCTTAATGGATTCCTAATCACTCGTTAACAACCTCAGTGGCAATTATCGAGATCGGAAGGTGTTCATCAGGAAATTATGTAAGGAACTGCAAGAAGGACGGAAGAAAGGCAGAGGAAGAGTGTGGGACAAGGAAAGAGAAGAGAGAGAGAGAGAGAGAGAGAGAGAGGAAGGACTGGAGCGGAAGATAGAAACGGAAAGAGAGGGGGAGAAGCAAGAAAAGTAGGAAGGAAGAGAGGAGATTGAGGGAGACAACAGCGCGTAAATATATTTAGAGAAACAGATACAGTTAAGGGGAGAAATGAGAATGTTTGTAATAAGTTAGGAAATACTATATATATATATATATATATATATATATATATATATATATGCACATTTACCGCACTTATTTTGGAGGGTTAAGCGGTGTGCGCAGTTTTGGAGTTACGCGCATCCGCTGAGAAACTTACATAACGGCTGCTTGTCGTACACCAATCACCCCTCTGCGGTTTTTATTGGCAGTTAGGACACTTGTGTCATACTTATAAGATTTTTTGGGTATAGAGATTTCAGCTAAGCCCTCGTTCTTTGAGTATGGATAGAATTTAGAGATGATGAAAGTCACCATTGCACGTATTCTAGCAAGATTCGGCTTTAAATTAAACCCTGCAGTAGATAGTAAAACTGCTATTAAAAACCGCAGAGGGGTGATTTGTGTACGACAAGCAGCTATTATGTAAGTTTCTCAGCGATGCGCGTAACTCCAAAACTGCGCACACCGCTTAACCCTCCAAAATAAGTGCGGTAAATGTGGATTTCTTCACGGTGAAGTGAAGGTTCTGCATATATATAGGGAGCGGGGGGCTGGAAATCCTCCCCTCGTTTCTGCTTTTCCAAAAAAGGAACAAAGAGGCTAAGTGAGGATTTTTCCTCCAAGGCTCAGTCCTCTGTTCTCAACGCTACCTCGCTAACGCGGGAAAAGGCGAATATGTAAAGAAAAAGAAATATATATATATATATATATATATATATATATATATATATATATATATATAGATATATATATATATATATATATATATATATATATATATAAAATATATATATTACCACATGGCCACTTGCATTCACAAGAAAAATGCTGTTGCCAGACGCGAAAATTAGTCATTGGTCTTTCATACTCTTAGTCGTATTTGGAGTTCCAACATGCTGATTTATTTTCTTTTTCAATTTTAACGCTTCATTCCTTGACAGAGGAATCGGGATCCTAGTGCTGTCAATAGGTACCCCTGTACAATAACACCAGAGGCATCTGGCAAGTGTCGCGAGTCCACCATGTTGGTTTGTCAGCGGACTTCTGGGCGAGATCTGCAGATTTTTGGCGATTTCCTAGAGTCCTAGCGAGCTGCCGCCTTCCAGTGTGTGCTGTGAAATATAGTTAGACCTAGTCGTAATCATAGTGTTACCAGTGTGTCTAATGGTTTTTAGACTTGTCTGTAACTCAGATACAAATCCCAACGCTTGGGCCGATTTCCACGGTCGGCGTCCCTCGGGCCCGCGCATACGCAGTACGAGTTATGTGATGTCATGGGTACGTCACTCCCCTCTGTGAGCTCACATCTGGACGGTATTACCAACGCCCCGGATACTCCTGACCTTAGCGTTATGGAGTACTCAGGACCAGCCACCCTCGCTGATGTTGAGGCCGAGCTTGCCCTGAGTGAGGACGACTACCAGTCCACAGAACACTGGCCTCCCCTTGAACCTAGTAGTCATCGTGAGTTGGCGGCTGATGCTGTGTGCCCCCACCCTCGCCCTCCGGCCCCCGTCTACACCAAACGTCCTATGGAACATCGTTCAGATACCAGTAGCACACCATCGCCTCCTGCTGCTAAAACATCTAAGCGCAGCGAGACTCCTACTCAACATAGGGCATCAGACTACCCCATACTACGCCCCCTTTCTCCGACTGCACCTTCGCTACCCCCATCTGCTGCTTCAGCCTTTGCTCCCCGGCACGAGTATGTCAAGCTGGCCTTTAAAGAGAACCTGAGCTGTGACGTGAAGCTTCGCTGGTTGGATGAAGTCAACAAGGCGTTCCGAGTCGACCGGGAGCTGGCACAGGTGATCGCTGTTACTTCTCGTTTTGTATACAACTCTAGGCGCCGCAAGGGCATCATTGACAGAGTGACGGGTGGCGAGATCCTGTCTTTACACCTGGATATTCAAGACTCAATCGACAGGCCCCGTAAGTTCCCTACTTACCTCATAACTCGTTACCCCGTCGGAGTTGACCCCTCCCTTGCCAAGGAACTACCAGGCGTGTACACAGTTCGTCGATTCCTTCAGAACGAGAAGCCTATCATCCGTCTCGTCTGTCGTCGACTTCTCCTCCTTCCTCCCTTGCTTTCCTCCCTGTGCGCTGCGCAGGATGAAGGATGAACAGCCGTGGTGCTTTAAATGCTGGGATATCGGCCATATTTCACGCTACTGCTCTGCCTTGGAGAAGTGTGCATGGTGCGCTGCCGGCCATGCTACCCGTTTCTGCTCATATCGCACCCCATCCACACCTACCGCGGCTGTTGTTTACGCCTCTTCTTCGGAAGCCTTATCCCCGCCTGCGTCAGACACCTCGCAATGGAAGTGCCCTCGATGTAACGTGCCGGGGGTCAGCGTCTGGCATGGCTGTGCTAAGCGATCTCGCGCCGCTCCACCTCAGCGTGTTGCGCCGCCACCACCACCACCCGCCAACTCGCCTTCCCCTCCTTGTACTACTGACTCTGCTCAAGTCATTGCTCTTCGTCAAGCTGTTGCTTCTCTGGAATCTCGCTGTACAGCTCTCACGGCACGTTTTGATGCCATAGATGCCCGCTGTAACAGCTTGGTCAGCCAGCAAACTACCAACGTAAGGACTCTTGCCAGCCTAGTCGAATCACACCAAGTTGCCATCGCCTCTCACGACACTCGCTGAGAAGCTCGATCCTGTCGCCTCCCGCCTTGAGAGGCTGGTTGATCCAGCACCGCCCACGATTCCCTTACCCCTCGCTCGGCTCAGGTTGGGGTACCAGCCAGCATGGCAGGTCTTCCAAGCATAGGACGCGCCGCACTACTACTGCAAACTGTGCAACCGTTCCAACGCTAACACCCTTGACGACTATTCCCTTCAGTGCCCCATAGTGACAGACTTATACCACATGGGCAGAACGTACTCCATATCTGTAAGTATTTGCTAACGGACAACAACTTGGATGTACTTCTCGCTCGCCATCCACACTTTGGTGGCTGTTGATTGTATATACTTTGTTCCTTTGAATGTGTGTGTGTGTGTGTGTATGTTTGTGTGCTTGGATGGGTATTATACGTATATGTACGTATGTGTTGTGTGTGTGTGGGGGGATGTATTCAACGTGCACTGCGAGGCGAGACACGAATGCTTCTGTATATATTCTTTGGCATTAAGTGAACTAGGCTTGTCGGCCTCGGGTATAATAAATTGAATAATAATAGTCACTACGTATTTTCTCCGTACTATCATTATTCTGTCTCTTTCAGGGAGTAAGATGGAAGTATCTCCCTGGGTCTTATCATTCGGTCATTAGATCAGTTTTATGATAAACTGCCTCAGTATTAGGTCGCAAAACTGTCTTGGAAATGTATTTTTTTTAGTCATACGGGAGTTTCTTGGTATCTCTGGGTCTAAGGTCAGGTGCTAGATGGGTCAAGGTCACTGTGGAGTAGATGGTCGAGGATCCTATGTACCGTATTTGCCCTCCTCCTGTGCTCCATATCTTCTTTGTTGTACGCCTCATCTCATCTGCTTCATGTGTAACAAAGGCATTTATCCTTTTCTCAGTCTGCGATTTGCTTAGCTCTCCTAGTATGTGGCTTCCTCCTTCAGATACCATTTCCTCCCTTCCCTTGCATTCCTGCACGTCACATTCCATCTTGTTACGTTTGGATGCTTCACTCACGGTATCTGCCTCTGTCTCCCTCTCACCCCTCGCCACGCAGCTTAAGATCAGCCATGAATGAAAGGAGGCTAACATGTCATCCGACTTTCTCTGACATATACATGAAGCCTCGTTCCCTGAAGATCGTGTCTGTGAGATCCGTGACCCAACCTCCTTAGAAGACCTTCCTCCTTATCCTAACTATTCCCATCACCTCACCTCCTACCGCCTGGACTCTCTCATCATCTTAGCTGCTCACATCTTCAACTGCTAATGCATAGACCAGTTCCGTATATTGTACAACTCATGGATAACGACGCCAGTTGTATACTGCTTAATGTAAAACGCCAAGTATTGGGTAGTTTTAATTCTCTTTGCTCTCCTTAAAATTCCAATTTATCAGTACTGATTGTCCCTTTGTTCCTCTATTCTCTCTCCAGTAATGTTATAAGTGGATCGTCCCTTACTCTACCAACTGTTTATCGATCGCTTGGCTAGTATTGCCCGTCAGAATCGTGCATACAATAGAGAGTGATGCTGATCCCTTCTCATCTCGTTAGGCGTCAAAGCTCTCCTGCCAACCATTCCTCACTCACCATTACGTCGTTATGTGTAATGAAGGTACATATCATATTCATTTGGTCTGCAGGTGTCTGTGTCATCTATATGTGTGTGTGTGTGTGTGTGTGTGTGATTACAATATGTGTGTTACGGGGAGGGTTTTACCATCGTGTTGCCCCGTCTCTTATCCTTGTATATATGTACCATTTCTTTACTCCAATTTATTTTTGCAGACAAACAGACTCACTCTAGCCTGAGCCAGATATCCATTTATGGACCAGCCCCAAGAAGTGGATGGACACCTTGGTTACATGTGGGCCGACTGCCTTACTGAAGATTCGACCCATGCGGGTCCGACCTCGGACTGGCCCGTGCTGACTCATGGTAAGTAATGCTAACCACTACCCCACTGAGGCCCGTGTGTGTGTGTGTGTGTGTGTGTGTGTCCTATTTGAGCATGTCTGCCACTTCTATCTATGTTTATTTGTTTATGTACTCATTCTGTGTGTCATTGTGCACGGAGAAAGAGAGAGGAAGGTACAGGACGAAACGTGGAAATTCAAGCGACATTAGCCTAGTCAAACAAAAGAATTGGACTGCAGTTATAAGTATCTGTACATTCACTTACTTCCTCCCACTCCCCAGACGTTACAAACCCTGGATAAAGACTAGGCATTCTCTCAGTAAGCGTAGAAATAGCTCAGTGACTTTACTCATCTCGTAACAAATTTAGAAGAGATATTTCTAGAGAATTTCCTCAGTTCACTCACCAGCACACAACACAATGTTACTCCCTGAGCTCTAAGTCGTCTCAACCAACTTCGGAAAGTCGTGCAGCAGTTTACAAAGTCGACTGTTCTCACGGCTTATACAAGATATACTTGTTAATAACACCGAGCTTAGCACTGTATACACCCTTATCCTCTCGGACTTTAGTGAGCACAGCCCAGAAATATTCAGAAGCTGAATCTAACCCAAGGATTACGATGTGTAGCAATATAATCTCTGACAAACACTGTTACATGTTGTATAGATTAACGGATGTTACCTCCCACCACTGCATTAAGACCACCCCACTATTGCGTAATAACTTTGCGAACTTGACACACACACACACACACACACACACACACACATATATATATATATATATATATATATATATATATGCCCTGTATATTTTTATACGGTGTAAGGGTGTAAGGTGTGGCTATAAAGTTGCGGGCTGGAGGTGGCGTGTGGTGCTACATGGAACAGTCTGTTTCGCCTCAGGAAAAAATTTCCCCTTGCAACCTTTTTTTATAGAGGAGGTATACGACCCACGAACCCCGCCCAAAGTTCTCACACATTTTTTTAAGATTTTTCGAAAAGCGCGATGGACGGACCAATCCGACGCCAAGTTAAATAAAAACCTCTGCCTTTTGCATCCTCTTGATTTTACAGGATTTGGTATTTATTTTTCATTTTTCAGGCAACAGCGATATGGATATTCACGAGCCTCGAAGCCATAGTCTTCAGTAAAATATAAAACCTCAGATTATAATCCTTTCTACATCCAAAACATTTTAAGATCGCAACTTTCGTCAGCCCGAAGTACAGATTTCCTACGTATACTCATTTCTGTGACGTAAAAATCGTGCAACATAGAAACTTTTTCTTTGTTTGATATAAAGATTTTCCATGACGCACCTTTTACGTTATGTTATACCTCCCATCCTATCTTTGGTTTCCCATGACAGTCATGTGAATACGTATAAACTTTTCGGTTCATTTTTATCTCATTAACCATAACTTAATACAAAAACATACCGGCAGTGGTGCATGAAATGCATTATTTTTTCACTTTTTGTTCAGTGGTGTTGTGGTGCGCGGAGTTTCCTTGGAACTCTGTGTTTCTTCCCTGGAAGGCAGTCATTTTACCACTACTACCACCACTGCTACTACCACTACTACTACTACTACTGCTGCTGCTAGTAGTTTACTCTAGGGTGTTATTATCATTATGTATTATTATTATCATCATTAGTATCAGTATCAGTTTCATGATCTTTCTGTTTTGTGTGTCTGTTGATATATTTTTTTTCTTCGTCATCATCGTTCTCCATTTTTCCCCAATACAGGAACGTCCGATATTAGCTTCATGTGGGTTTACATCGCCACGTTGTGTCCAGCTCCGTAAGTGGAATAACGAAACGATAAAGCCTATCGCATCTTTAGAAGCACATAAGGTAAGTATGTTTATAGTTACTTGTTATGATTTCTATTTCTTTTTTCTTTTTCCTCGGCATTTTAGTTAGTTACTTTTCTTCATATTCTGTATGTTGAAATCTCTCTCTTATATTCTCTCATTTTGCTTTTGCACAGTTGGAGCAAATTCTGAAATAAGTGTTTAGTCTTACCTTTGTGTTCGTGTTGAGAAGAAGGTAAGAATGATTTTCATTCCTCAATATTTGTTAATAACACAAACTGTTCTTTCTTCATATTTTCTTCCTATGAGTTTGTGTTGTAGAAAACAAAAACAATGCTTTTCACTTAAACGAACTCTGTTTTTGCTTCTACTCAGTCCAATACCGTGAACCCAGGCAAAGAACAATTCTTGTGTTACGTATTTTGTTGTGTTGGTGAACTACTAGTGAAAGAATGATAATTACTTTTCCATCTTTATCCGGACGGTGTCTCAGTACAGAGAAACAAATTTTTATTGTTTTTCCCGGGTCTTCTCACCACACAGTAAGACATATCACAAGAAAACGAGTCCTATTTTTTCTCCCGCTTCTTTTTTCTCAAGAATGAAACGAGACACAAGAAAATAATTCTCTTCGCGCTTTCCTCTGTCCTGGGGATGAAAGGCGACACAACAACAAAGGTTCCCAGCCACCTCCCTCATCCCCTGGCTGCCCCGCGTGGCCTCCCAGATCCCGCCTCACCTCCCGAGACACATCTGCCTGCGAAAAGCTGCTGCGGTTGGTTCGTTTATCTTGGGGTTTAGCTGGGGTTGTCTGGGCGCCCATCCGGGGTTCCCCGGGATCGCCTTGGACGGCCATCTGATTGACGTCTTCAAGCGTATATCTTGGGGTTCACCCGAACTCGCTGGTGACTCTAAATGACGTTGAGAGAGAGAGTAAAGCGGGTTTTAACTCACCCTTATACAGCTGAGGTTCTGAGATTTACTCCCAGACTGAGCTAGGGTGTCCTTGTTAGATAAGCTAAACTTGGGAAGTTTATGTTGATATTAAGAAAACAAAAACAGCCGATGCGTCTAATTCGTGAGTTATTGCGTCAGTATTTTTCGTCCACTAGTAATAAGATTGCTTAGATCGTTAACTAGCGAGAATAAGATTCCTTAGATCGTTAACTAACGAGAATAAGATTGCTTAGATCGTTAACTAGCGAGAATAAGATTGCTTAGATCGTTAACTAGCGAGAAGGTCATAGACTAGACATACTATGCTGGTATATTTTTTTTTCTAATGTAAACTTTATGGAACGTGATGCGTCTTACGGATGTACTTGAAAAATTAAATTCAGGAAGCTTTCGTATAGTCTCGATCATTTTACTCATCTATTTTTCTCGTGCATTGTTCACATCTGTTTCTTGATGCAAGCTACCCAATCTGTAAATATTTTACTTCAACCTCCTGGAAAATAATCACAGGAAGCTGTGCTTCTCTCGCCACAACATCTGACGCTGTAGTGGTGCTGGCATGGCTGAGCCTCGTCGTAGGCACGTCCTGCAGCCCCTGGGCAGGAACCCCTGCATCTGGGGAGGTACACAGGACTCCTACTGGCAAGAGCATAAGTAAAAACGAAGGGTCTTTCTATCATTTCATGTGGTGATGACAAGACCGACATTATATTGTGTGTCCGGCACTGTTTTTACATTTAGGTTACTGCAGTGCCCTACTAAGACGTTATCTAATGTTTCATCTCTAAACTCTTGTCAGTGTCCAGAGTCACCGTGGCTTACACGACAGAATGTTATTGCTCCAGAACTATATGATATCCTGTAGAGATAGACTGATTAGATTAGGAAGGAGATCCATAGTTCCTGTTATGATTTCACACAGAGGTGATGTTTACATTCGGTAGCCTTCATGGCGAGTGTAGTCGAGCTCAGTGTTACTTGGAGGAGGTCCAGGGGTTGGGGGAGGAGGCAGTGCGAGGATGGGGGAGGGTATCTCCCACCTCAGTGTGCGAGTTCCCTGCTCGGGGAGTTGTGGCCCAGTCCAGTTAAACTAACTTGACTATATTCGGGGTTATTGGTGGAGCAATAACACAAGTGATGGTATTCTGTACATTTTCCTTCTCTTTCTTTCTTTCGTTGGTACGTAAACACACACACACACACACACACACACACACACACACACACACACACACACACACACACACACACACTTATTATTGTCTAGTTCTCAGTGCCTTAGTGGTATAAAGTCTGACTAATAAGTGCAGTATGCACCAAGATCTGTTTTCACAATGTTCTTTCCATCAGTTTCGAATTCCTCTTGCGTCGCCGTCCACCCGGTGCCGAGCCTCCAGCCAAAGGTTCTTTACTCAGTAAACGTCTTCAGGGATGTACAGTACGAGGACAAATGACAGACCCAATATTCTCTCTCTTTCCACCAGCAATCTCTTCATTAATTCTCCCCCATCGTTCCTGCTAACTTTATCTGGTTGTACAAAATCTAGATTTTATTGCCTCTGCGGAATGAATGCGGAATGAATATATTGGAAATCGTTGCTTCTGTGACGTGAATCCTTAGAAATCGTTTCATTCATCACGGTAATCTGATGAGTCATGACTCGGCTGCTGAATCTATACCAGCGATGTTGCAGAGGTTACGAGTTCTACCAGATTTCATGGGCCTCAGTTCGATTTCAGGTGAGGAAGACTCCCTTAACTTCTAGAGTCGAGAATGCGGTTCTGTAATCAGTTACATTATTCTGTACATCTTTGTTTATACTTCGTCTTTTCTCACTATCAGCAAAACATGGCAGGTATTTACAGCAAAGTGAGTTTCACCTGAAGTCCCCTTATCTTCATATTGCTGTTGCTCTCACAACAGTGAGGCAAGAAATGGAGATTAAGGCCGGGCTTTCCTCCGTGGATAGAAAGTTGTGATTCAAATTCTAGAGGCAGACCTGCGTACCATCCCTCTCAGCCTGGGACTGAATAGCTGGGTTAGGTAGCATTGACGGTTACGTCCCAGCCTAGCCTTGGGAATGAGGGGCTGGGATAAGTGTATTGAAAAAATGCTTGGCTTATCCCAGTCCTGGGATTGGTTTCCTGGGGGAATATGGGAAGCTGTACCCCACACTCTTGTGACGACAGTTCTATGGAGAGAAGAGTGTAAGGAGAGAGGGAGCCCCTCACTACCGACCCAAATGTGGGACTGATGGGATATAGGGTGTCGGTGTCCATCCTTCTATCCCGGGACTGCCTGGGATGAGGGTAGAGGGGAAATTAAAAGCGGTTGTTGGTTCATGGGTTCCGAGTTCCAACTGCTGGTCACGTGACGCAGTCAGACTACCAATACATATCTTTTTTCCAAAAGTTGTGTATTTTTACTGCGCATTTTTTCCCAAGCATTTTTATTTTTTGCTACACCGTTTGAGAACTAAGTTCGCGATGGTTAAAAACACATATTTCTTGTTAGTTTTATTTTCAACCAAATGTAAGTCTGTCATATGTTTATTACTCAAGATTTATATCCCATTTCTTTACTTACGAACTGAATTCATTTCAACATTTCCTTTTCCCCGGAAAGAGAAATGTGGTCGTGTTGTTTCTCTCTCCTCAAGTTGTGTGATTTGCTCCGTGTTACGAATTGCAGTCAAATATAAACCTTTTGTCCTGTATTGCCTATCACAACCAGGTATAATGCTTTGGCTTCATGCTGCCTATCGTGGCCAGATATAAAGCTTTTCCCCCCAAACTGAAAACAGCCAGCCAGAAATAATGCTTTTATTCTAGCGCAGGCACCAGGAAACGAATGTATGGTGCAATTTTTGACCATTTTTTCAGAGTGAAAATATGTGTAAAGTGTGTGGTAGTGCGACGGATATGCGGCCCAGGTGACTGAACTTTGGCCTGGTATAAAGTGTGTCGGTCCACATTGGTCGCTGGTAGCCCAAGGGGCCCGGCCAGCTGGTAGACCCAGGGTTCTGACCAGCTGGAAGCCACGGAAGTCCGTCCCGCTAATAGCCCACTGGTTACCCCAGGGGCTTGGCCCTCTGGTAGCCACAAGGGTCCGGCCTGCTGGTAGCCCTAGGGGCCCGGCCCATCGGTAGACGCAAGGGTTCGAACGTCCCACTGGCTGCTTCAGGGGTCGTCTCACACAGTGGAGGCAACGACTGCAAGACTGCACCAGAATTTTTAAGAAGAAATAAGAGAGAGAGAAGAGGAACATTTTGCAGCAACTGTTTAGCTTCCCAAACAGTACACTATATGGTGCCTGGACAGCTGACGGCGTATATTGAATCTTCCTCTCTCGGTGTACTGTTCTGGCAGATCGTAGAACTGTAGAGCTTACTGGTAGAAGACTTGATCCGTTCCTCCCCAGGACGGATCAACCAGCAACTATATTCGCTAACGTGACTTTGTTGCACTGGGGTCACGAGATTCAGGTCACAGCTGTGTGCGCTTACTGGAGCTTCACTCATCAGGCATAATATGGAGGAACTAATTAATCTACAACATGAATACCCTGACTGGGGAGATGAAGTCCAACCATTATTAGCGATGTGCAATCGGCGGGTCCACAGGGGTTGGAGCCATAAGGCAGATGCAGTATAGTGTGGCGGGATTTCAGGGTATGTCACCACTCACGATGGATGTGTCTGTCCCAGTGTGTGTCTGGGTGCTGCTGCTCCCCTGTCACTTGTCCCTTTCTACCTCGCGAGCAGGGACACCAAGCACGAATATCCGAGCGTTTTTGTCATGATTCCATCTTCGTGGAATACTGTAATAAAGGCGTACTCCCCGAAGGCATGGTGAACACACAAATCACACAGACATATCCCGTAAAAGGTTTTCTACGTAAGTCATCTATTCACCCTGGCTCCTCTCCCCCTCCCCTGCCTCCACCCTTCCCACGTCAACAGCTCAGCCCCCTCCGCGTCGTCATCTCTGCCCCTCCCACACGTCACCAGCTCAGATCCCCCCCCTCCCCCCGTGGTGCTGTCGTCACATCGCTCGTCACTTATAAAACGATGGTAAACACGCGTCCGTCACAGCTGTTTCATACCCAGACTGATTTTACAGTTGGTCTAACACATCCCGCCTTAGACAACCAGAGCCCGTGACAGACACAGACACATTTGTAGAAATCTAGGTGCAGAATTTCGCCATTGCAGGAATTGGTCTATATCCAAGCGTGAAGAGGAGGGGGCTCCTCTGTGCTGCAAATTACAGCTTTTATCCTCGGGTCTGGTATGTGACGGACCATTCCTGCCGCCGCTGCCAACATGGAACAAAATTCATGTTATGCTGCCGGCAGTCGCAGCTGTGAAGGGCACGCCGGACCTCCTACCGCCAGAAATATTGCAACGCCAATGAAAGAATTTCCTCAATTACGCGACTACTCTTGCAGGCGTCACGTTATATATGCTCCGTTCGGGATTACATCCAACGGGAACGGAACTGTCCCTTTCTCGTGTTCTGACTCTACGTCTTTTACTTATTTTCCTGAAGTTTTCTTGAGCATACGTTATGCATTTTTTAGCCTCACAATTGTCCTTCGCCTGAATGGATTCACATTACGCCTCGCCCACCGGGCTATGTTGCCTGAAGACCAGGAGTCTATGTACCCACCGAGGCGTAAGTCATTAGGGATATTGTAGGTGGACTAATTAGTCTCCTGCTTCAATGCAGAGACTGATGAAGTGAGGTTTCATTAGTGTTAATGATATATAGCGCCAGACGCAATATCCAATAAGACTCACGAGTTTCCTGGTAGCGGGATATAACATTTCCAGTCTAAGATTCTCTCTCTCTCTCTCTCTCTCTCTCTCTCTCTCTCTCTCTCTCTCTCTCTCTCTCTCTCTCTCTCT
>JAYMFT010397430.1:0-19195 GCA_038088735.1 Panulirus argus
GAGAGAGAGAGAGAGAGAGAGAGAGAGAGAGAGAGAGAGAGAGAGAGAGAGAGAGAGAATGAAGGAAGGATTAAGAAGCGAGACAGGATGAGGGAAGAGTCCAGTTCAACTTCCAGTCTGACAGTGGCCGGCCTCCCAGTCAGTCTCCTCCGTTCGCTCCTGTCCTCATTCTCCGTTTTCCTTAACTTTCTCCAGTGTCTTCCCTTTTTCTCTCAAGCGAGCTGTTGATGCCCCCAATCCATTTTCTAGGACGTTCTGCTGGACTTCTTCCTTCAGGGATCCTGTGTAAATCATTCTAGACATAATTCGTGTCTTGTGCCCCCAGTAACTGACCAACCCACCTTAGCTGTTCTCTGCAGTTCTCTAATACAGGGGTAACATTTACAGCCTCTCTTATCCTGTTCTTCCTCACAGTAACCATTGTCTTAATTCCTCTGGTTTGGCTCATCGCCCTCATATTGGCAACTTGGTATGTGAAATGGTTCTGGTTGTGAGCGGCCTTGCCTCACGTCCATGTGTCAAGATGAAGCAACAAAAGATACTCCACAGCTTTCATAATTTTCCCTTTAGAACACATCAGTCAGTACTCGACCCTCAAGCACGACGGCACGACCCTTGAGCACTGTGGTGCGACTCTTGAGCACGATGTTACGACCCTTGGGTATCAAGGTCTGGTCTTACATTGCTGGTCCCTCAGATGCATGTCCGCCAGCGCCTGTGTTCTCTGCCTTCCATCACGTTGGCCATCTACATATACGGGTGACTACTCGCTTGGCCACCTGCGTGCACGAAGGGCCACTCTTCTCCATCACCCTGGCCATCTGCATGCACACATGGCCACTCCTCTCCTTCCCATTTCAATTCCGCTCTCTCGTGTTCATCCCCACCGGCCACCTGCCTCATCATTCCATGAATATATTCAATGAATAATTATGTAAGCAGAAAATGAGACATCGCCTCCACGCCAATCGTCCATGTAATATATTAATGTATAAGTCTGTGATCAGTGCCATTAGGGAGGCGAAGTAATCATACACAAATGAATATAAAACACTGATCAAAGGAGCGGCGCCTCGTGGCTGGGATGGTTCGCAGTAGTACTATTAATAGCAGCTGCCATGGCTGCCCTCATGTCCATGGTAGGGCCTGGAAGTGTACCATGCATGGTGGGCACGACAGATGGCCTGGAGTCCAGGTTAAGCCGGTACCATATCCCCTCACCCTGATGCTGTGGTCAGATGACAGAAACTGTGTTAATGGCTTTGTTAATGACCTTTGAGGATGTGGTGAACGAGCAGTGACCTAGTTAATAAGGCCATTAGCTTTCGGATCACAGGAAATAACTTTTGGGTGAACAGTGTGAGCTGGCTTGCTCTAGTGGTGAACGTTGTATTGCATGTAGATAAATGTGCCACATGTAGAAGGACCGGGAATGGCCAGACATGGGACAGGTTACCGCCATTACCACGCGTTCTCTACATCAGTCGGCAACCACACTTCCCGTGCGACCCTTCAGCACGACCTGGCGACCCCGAAGTATGGCGGCCTGAAATTCAGCACGACCCCGAAGAGACGGTTACAACATCATACCCGAGGGTCTTCCCGTCGTGCTCAAGGGTCGTACCGCGATGTTAAAGAGATCGATTTAGTTGTGACGAAAACATCCTCTTCGACCCACTTATGTTCGCCGTTCATACTGCCAGCACAACTGAGACTCATCATACTGCCAGTATGTCTGCGTCTCGTTATGTCCTGAGCAGTGTTACCTCCTCTTCCACCATGAACGTTCAACAGCTATTGCTTGATTGTAAGTTACCCTCTGTATTGTTCCTCACATTACTACCTCGACCAGACTCTTCCTCACATCACAACTTCGACCAGATGGTTTTTCATATCACTACCTCGACCAAACGGTTCCTCACATAACTACCTCGACCAGATGTTTCTCACATCACTACCTCGACCAGATTGTTTCTCACATCAGTACCTCGACCAGATGGTTTCCACTCACTTTACCCATTTCATATCCTTTGTGCCTTCCGTCACTGGTCGTCTTATTCTCATGACACGTTTTGAGTGGGAAATAAGGAATCGCTTCCCGGAATGAATATACACAATGTTCCTAGACATTGTGTGTGTGTGTGTGTGTGTGTGTCCATTATATGAGTCTGGTGTTTAACACGACCACAAATGCATAACTCGGGCGCGTTCCGACACATTACCTATAATTAGCTCTCTGTTCCTGCCAATACCTGACTTACGAACCAAAAGTCCACATAATTATCTCATTCTGGAGGTGTTTCCAGCCACGCTGGGGCTGGAATTATATGTCCCTAGTATAAGCTGGTAGCCCAGGATGTTTACACAGCCGATGGTAAATTCCGATACTGACTTTTCCTTTCAGATTATGGAGGTTGATGTGAGAGACTTCATGAGGCCTCTGGGGTTCCTGGTGTTTGTGTGAAAAGCTCATGAGGGTTCACGACACCAACCATGATGATTTACATTGTGATTTGCACAGCAAGGAACACCAGAGAGAAGATTTTCACGCTCCTGAATACCTGGGTAAGCATTTACGGCAATGAACACATGACTGAAAATTTTACAATCATATATACTTTCGATTTACATTCGTTGATGCCTAAGAGGAAAGGATCGCATGTAAGCTGAATGCATTTTTATAAATGCAATTGGTACGGGTCGTGTGGCAACTCGGAAGGGAGCTTTTCTGCAGAAAACTGGTGAATGTCCTCAGAATCAGAA
This sequence comes from Panulirus argus, assembly GCA_038088735.1. NCBI lineage: Eukaryota > Metazoa > Arthropoda > Malacostraca > Decapoda > Palinuridae > Panulirus > Panulirus argus. The sequence continues at coordinate 2,764 of JAYMFT010397430.1, forward strand.
TGAAAGATTTATCGTTCATCCCTGTGACCCGACCCGGAAGGGTCAGGTCAAATGTCACCACGTTATACCCAAGGGTCGTACCGCCCTGCTCAAGGGTCGTGCCGATCTGCTCAAGGGTCGTACCGCCCTGCTCAAGGGTCGTCCCGTCATGTTCAAGAGCCCAGCGGCTTGGCTGTAGTGGTGTTCGATACAATCATTAACATATAAACATCAACAGCGTCAATACAATGCTGCTGACACGGCCCTTAACGGGAAGGAAAGACTCTGGACATTTCTCTGCGAACAGCAGGAGTGCTGGACGGAACAGTTCCTGAACCTGAACTGGTGAAGCCCAGGATTTCCTGGGATACAAACGAGTTATGACATCGATGCCGTCGTAGGCCACTCCGCTCTGCACGCAGGATTTGTCCGTGTACATGGGAGACTAAGCGTTGTTTCTCTTACTTCTGGGTATTCTGTCCCAGGGACTTGGTGTCCATATACCCTGCCGGCTAGGGCGGGGGACACAAGTTCTGTATAACCAACCCTCCAGAAGGTGCATGACTACGTGCACTTGTAGCTACACTATACTGATTTTCGTTTTCTGTCGCCGAAGACTCAAGTCACGAGCAAAACTCCTGAAATGAAAAACGGAAGGTCTTGAGGAGATAGAGAGGTGAGGAAAGAATAGTAGTATACAACATTCTAAGAGAGTCAAAAAACTGAGATGGAGCAGGTCATAACGGCTGCTAGGAGAAACGTGGGCAGCTAAATAGCTCTAGAGCTTAGAGGCGTAGGAAAAGAAACAGCCATCACAACTGCCCACCCTTGATTTGCCGACTACCACACATTATTCATATGACGTCGTGACTTGCCTAGTATCACAAGCTATAACTAATAGCGGAGGCTCACAAGTAGCTAGTTCTCGGGAACAGAAATGGAAGTGATATCTGATGAAGAGGGAAAGAGAGTTATGCATGTTGCACAGGGTAAGTGAGTCAAGTTCTGAGGTTCAGTCTGGGAGAGTTAAAGCAATAAGTTTGCCGTAAACTTGACTCCGTGTAGTAAGTCCGAGGAGCTCAGACCTGTGCAGATGTTAAAGTAACAGTTTGTAGAGGGACGAATCACTCCTGTTTGTGATCGGAACAAATTTCCTGAGGAGAACAATGTTTGACCTCCCAACAGGACTCCCAGTTTCTCTGGGGCATACTTGCGAAGAATCTTAGAGAGAGAAATAAGAAGAAAGGTTCCTTCTAGAAGCGTTAACCTTACTTATGATACGCCTGCCACACTGAAATCCTGTCCAAATCTGAGTTCGTAGAGGAAGTTTTAACGAGACGAGACAAAGATCGAGCAAAAGTAGAAGTACAGGAGTACAGTGTTACGTTGTCAGTGTATGAGAGCATTTTTATTTATTAGATGAAGAGGGGAAATTGCTTGTAGGAATGAAGAAGAGTGTGGGACACAGGACGGAACCCTGAGGGACACGGCCATTAGTATGGGAATAGGAGTAGGATAATCCATAGATGATTATGGAGACAGATGCACTGGCCAGACACTAGATATGAGAGAACAGAGGGAAAAGTTAGCCTGCAGAACAGACCCCATCGCCACGCCCTCCCAAAAGGTTTTAAGATGTCAAGTCAGCAACATAAGATTCTCATGAAGTTTTTCAGAGAGGATGGCGAGACCTTAGTAAGAAAAGCCATTCTTATGATCAGAGAGAAGGTGAGACTCAAGATTCAGAAGCTGAGGAGGGATTGAAAGACAGAGTGAAAATGGTAAGATTCAAGATTCAACGGAAGAGGAGGGATAAAAAGACAGAGAGAAGATCTGTGAGATTTCAGATTCAGTGGAAGTTGAAGAGGGATTCAGAGACTTCACAGATAACAATTGCTAAAGAAATGGAACGGTAATTAGTTGGGTTAGAACGGTCAGCCTTGTTAGTGATGAGAAGTACTAGCAGTGTATTTTTGTGAGAAGTGCGTCAGGCAGTGAAGGAATGTTAGAATCATTCATGGCGAAATAGAAAAGAGAACGAAGGAAAAAGTTGCTTCGTCAGTAGTAGGGAGAGCTACAGCGTCCTGGGTGTGGAGACGTGAAGAACAACGGAAAGTGGGTTTGGCTAGTGACTAGAAAGACTTATCACTAGAAGGAGAGGTTGTCACACCTCCTTTGGAAGTTACGCCTCACTGGTAACATATCTTCAGTGATTTCGAGTGGAGACTGAAGCTGAGTATGAGGCGCAGGAGCAAGAGTTTCTCCAGGTGCGATACGTCAGGTTCCTCTCCCGAGTGGCCTCAGAACTAGAATGTTTGAACCACGGACTGGAAGGAGAGATAACCTTACAGAAGGAAAGACTATACGTCTCCGTCCTTGCAACAATATCCTATGCTATATGCAAAGTAGAGACAGAAGCATCGCCTAGGGGTAGGCAGTAATCCTTCCGAGGACAATCTAAAAGCAATTTTCATAAGTTAGTTCAGCCAACGCTGACAGTTAGCCAGTATAGGCGTTTAGAAGAGCATCCAGACCAGAGGTAGACTGGAGTGAGCGAATCCAGACGGGTGGGGTGGGGTGGGGGGGGACTATGTAATTCAAAGAGTGAAGCACTTGAGGTGAACCACACTTCCAGTGTTAACGACCGATCAGAATGGTCTCCACTACCGTAGGGCTGGTTCATAATTTGCCACAGCTCGTTAAGAATGTAAATGTGACGGACGCAACCTCACTGGACCCTGCGTCCCGTCCGTCTGTGTGGGAGGAGCTCAGTCAATCCTTACGGCGTCCTCTGAAGTTCTGTGGGTAGAGGACCTCACCTTGAGGATGCCATAGCCTCGTTGCAGGACTAATAGGAATCGTCAAATGTAGTTATAATGTTTGTAGAGTTAGGAGAGCAGCTGGTGTGCAACAGACGTGTTGGAACTGGACCGGTCCAGGAGGCCTGGAACGAAAGCGTTAGTGCTGGACCGAAATGATTATGAACGGATCAAGTAATAATTATGATTCATTTCGAATGATTAATTGTGTTGTAAATCGAAGTATATAGCGAACTGAATCGTGTGTTTACTTGTTTCTCTGTTCCTCAAGTCCGCAGGTCGTATCTGAGGAACAACCCAGGTGAGGGTTGCCATGTTTGCTGGTACAAGTGTAACACGTGAAATTTACTTTATACTTATTGTCGGTACCAAATGTGTCCATGTGTTACACACAGAGCATTGTTACCCATCATTCTCACGCGTAACACATTACTTACCGGACGTCACCGACCTAAGAACATGCATAACACTGTTTTCGTCATTATCCGTTATTTTGTAATCATATTTTGCAGTGAATTTGTTGACTTTTCAGATAAATTTAGAAAATCATTTGAGATTTTATATGAAATACGGCATAATCTTTTGCTGGTGTCTGTAAATCCTAAATAGATTGATATTAAAGTTTCCCATAAATCCTGAGCCCGTGATTGGCTCAGGGCCAGGGAGGGACCTCACCCTATTATCTTCGCCTCCCATCAGGGCCGCCCTCACGGATGTTGACCCTGACAATATGACGGAAGAAGATGAATTCTTAGTATATCTTTATCCTCCATTTAACGATCAATTATTTCCATAATTCCTCAGCAACCAGCGTCTCACACTGTTAAGTGGCCGGATGTTATGTTACAATTTCGTTGAACTTCGTAGTAATGCTCGTTTATCACTCAGCATGAGAGTCATCCTTCGTTGGAGTTGGTTGGAGTGTTTGTTTGACAACGTCATGTTATGGCAGTTAGACATGTTTTATGGTAGTTAGAGATGTGTTATATTTCTTAAACATGTGTTTGTACTGAAATGATATTCTTTTGCTTCACCTTGCAAGGCAACCATGTCAAACTGAATTGGTTGTTTGTGGTGGAGGTTGGCGTGTGGGGGAGCGAATCTCTCTGTCCTGATTCCCTTCCCAAATGACCATTCTATGGAAGTGAAAACAATACTGATGCAGACTGATTTCCAATAAATGTTCTTCCTGAAGTTTCCTTTCATTAGGGAAAAACTCTTATGACCAGGTCAGTATCTCTCCAGAAGTAGTGTCACAATCTATGAGAAAGAAGCTGTAATGGTAATAATGATCTTATCAAAACATCTGTTCTGTATAATCTGCATCACCTTAGTCTGGAGTTGGTAACCCCGGTTATTACTCCCAGGCTAAGAAGTCAGTAGCAGGTTGAAGGAAAGTCTTGGAGGCATTTGTTCCACTGCAGAGATTTGCACACGTCCCTGCAGTTCACCACAGCCAGAGTGTTTACACGTACCGCAAGGACGTTCGAAGATGCAAATCCACACCTCAGAGTCAACAGATCCAACATTCACACATCGACACCAGAGAATTTGAACACACACGGGAAGGATTGCAGCACATCCCGGGGTCACATCCTTATGTCTCACCAGAGGGCCTCTGGCCTTCTGATATCCACGCCATACGATTGGGGTTCGAAGCCTTGATCATGTCCCTCCAGAGATACTGAATTCTGTCGCAGCCGACGGATACCAGACTTCAGGTGATTATGATGGCTTGCGTTTTTCAGTATTTCAAATAAAGCTGTAATGCATGAACAAACCAGCCTTATTATTACTCGAATTGCCCATTGAACGGACAGCACGACCCTTAACCACGACGATACGACCTTTGGGTGTGATGGCCTACCCGTTGACCTAACCCATAAGGCTCACTTGAAAATCCAGGCTTTTATTCTCAGGCGTCTTCCCGTCGAGCTTAAGGGTCGTTGGTCGTGCTGAAGGAGTTAGCTATTGTATGGAGAACCAATGATTAGACATAACGACCCCGTTCAGAGGTAACTACTTGCCACGTCATCAGATCGTTGGCTTACACTCTATACCTTGGCAGTGGTAGGCACCCCAGACTGTGAGGCTGAGGGCCTCCCGCTGACAGGAGCAAACCAGCTCGTCAGTGGTACAGTTGCTATAAATAAACCATCAGTGTAAAACTTTTGGTCGACGTGTTACAATGATTTCTAGACGGACGGATAGACGCACGACTGGGTTGGAACGGCTGGAAGTCGTAGTAACTGAAATGAACCTGGAGTGTACTCCGTGCCTGTAGGAAAAGCAGAAATGGACCCTAAAGCCAGCTGCCAGCTCTTTTAAGAATGAAAATGAATACTCGAGAGCTCTTTCAACTGAGAATATTACCACGCCTCCTATTCAGTTTCTGGCTAACATCATTTCAATTCTATACAAAACTTTTTCCGAACACGAAATGAGATATTGTAATGGAATATCACCTCCTGGGAAACGGCCAACAAAATTTTAGTTGGTTACAATATTCGTAAATGAAATGAATCTTGTGGTGATTATTTTGTATACATTATGTAGATGAGATTAACGAGGTGTGGCAGATGGGCCACACCTTCACATTATTGTGGACTGTTGACTTTGCCATATGCTAAAGGGAAGCGGCAGGGAAAGATATGGCAGGATATTCCAGCGTGATTAAAACAAGCGCTAATGCGGCCATATGTGTTGATGACAGGAACAGTCTGTCTGGAGCTGTAGAATGTGTGACGTGCCGAGAGTGAAGCGTGAGGAAGCTGTCGGGTCAACACAAGACTCAGCCAAGAAAGTACATAACACATGTTGACTGCAGTTGCGGTTCCAGGAGGCAACTTGAGAGGTACAGACGTCACGGCTGGTGGGTGGGGGCGAGGAAAGCATCAGCCAACAGGAGGGGAAGGATATAAGGTTAAACAGATGCCAAGAGAAGGTGCTCATAGTCGTGGAATGACGAGCTGGAAAGCGACTTAAAGGTGAAAGCTGATGTGTACTAAATATAGAGAGAGACATATGTGTGTGGGAGGCTCTGGTCTGGTGAGGTTAAAGCTCAACGCTGGAGAAGGGAAGCGAACGCTGAGGCGCAGACGTGTGTGTGGCTCTGGTCTGGTGAGCTCACAGTTCATGGCCAGATTGGGGCTAAACGTAACACAAATTACCAGTGAAAAAAAAGACATATCTGTATATTTCTGGATAAATTTGAGAAGGCATAAAAGGGGTCATGATAATTGTAAAAGTGGGAGATAAAGGACATTCAGAATTCATTCTGCTTTATCAACCCTGGCTCATCTGGGTGTTGTGCAGACTGAGAGCAAGATGCAAGGTAGAGAGAAGGAGGGCTGAAGGAGGTGAAAAGAGATGAAGGTAAAGAGTGAAGATGGAAAAGAGAGAATTTGACGAGGAGATTGAGTCTGGAGTGTTTAAAGACGTCAGAGACGTTCAGAACATGTCTAAGGCGTCGTTTGTACCTGTAGCGCTGGAGAAGCCGTCATACGCGGCATGAATGATTGTTACACAGTAGATCTATGTAATGGGTAGCTTTAATCTTATTTGGTAAGAAACCTAAGTTACGAGTTAGATGAAGAGACAAATTAGTCGTGTAGCTGGCGATGGAGGGATCTGGGCAGCCGCCGTCTGTGTAGCCTTGAGGTACGACCCTTGAGCACGACGGTACGACCTTCGGCGGGACGTTTCAGCACAATCTTTGACCAGACCCTTAACAAGGGTCAGGTAAAACGCCAAGACATCCCGCCCAGATCGTGCTATTGTGCTGACGGTCGCATTCTCGTGCTCCAATGATTAATCTTGAAGATCTTTATCGTAAGAAGGAATCTGATGACTGTACAGATGGTCTAAGGCCAGGTACTGTGCGAGGGAGTAGATATCACTGTGTGCAATTAGCCACCTGCACTCTACGGGAAAGGAGTTCTACACTCGTGGGGTCCCTCCTCTTGGACATTCTCTACAATCACAGAACTGTTTTAAGCTTCTCTAAGCTGTCCATATTCATAGCCTCATCATTTATTTTATTCCCTCCATCCGCTACTCATAATCTAAGATTATTTCCTGTACATCTGTACACTATTGTACAATGACACAACAGTCCTGATGATGGTGTACATCCTGAGAACCTGATCCTTGGACCATTATTCAGTGAGGTCCTGGCAGACACGCTCTGACCGAACCAACGGCTGCCACAAACAGAGAGAGTGATCGTCAGACGTACCACACCAGACCACACGGCCCGGTCATGATGGAATGAGACATGTGGGAGAACAAGCTGCTCTCTTTACCGACTCTTTAATGATATGCAAAGGAAGGATTCTGGAGGTGGATGTAGACTTAAGTGCAGTTAATTGAAGGAGTTTTCTCTGACTGTAGACCAAAGTGCATATGTTTAATGTTATCGTGATATGTGAAATACGTCTAAGTGCAAAACATCTGACGAGGAAAGCATTTAAGTTTTCGTTGGTGAGGTCGTGAGTAATGCACAGTTCTGGATTACAGAGGACAGTAGTGAGGGTTGTGTGTAGATGAGAGACAACCTCTTGGATGCATGTATCCCCAGGACAGGTCTACCACCGTGGGCTCTGCCGTCTACTGTTTCTCTCACCAACATAACCAAGAGAAGTTCTTCGTGTGGTTAAGTGCCTTCCATTACACCATGACTCCCGGAATATAACATAAATATACCAACACTTCTCTTGGATATATTCCACAGTTTTGTACATTGTGTGTGTGCGTGTGTGTGTGTGTGTGTGTTTTGACTGCACCCACTTTCTGGTGCTGTAGGATGCTCAGAACAATCTAAATGGCTCATTATGACAATATCATAGGGTTATAACCTACAGTTTTTCTTATCCTGACACACACACACACACACACACATACACACACACATACACACACACACACACACACACACACACACACACACACACACACAGTCTTAAAGAAATATTGAGGTAAAAACGAAAGCAACTGATGATGCCAATCTTTGCCATAAGTTCCTCAGGAACAAACACTCGGTTACAGAGCAGCTGATCTGGCTAAGGGACTGACTGGGAAGGATTCCTGAAAATGATGAGGAAATCTGTGGAGACCTGAAGCGGGTCAACAGCGTCTCCTGATTGGAGGACGATATTGCACCAGCATTACCAGCAAGGGGGAAGGGGGGGGGAGTCTTAGAACATACAGTAATCGACAGACATGACAGGATTAGGATGATGTTAGATCAAACTGATCCATATAAAGCACACGGTCATGCAGGAATGTGTGGAGACATTTGCTGGACCATTGGAAATGTTGTATGATACGTCACTGGTGGAAGATGTTGTTCCAGAGATGTGGAAGAGGGCAAATGTTGTGCCATCATCTAAGAAAAAGGATTGGGAAACTTCACTGAACTACAAGCCGATCTCACTAACAAGCGTGGCTTGTGAACCAATGGATAGATCATCAGGAAGCAAATGAATGACATCTTGCACAGGAAGAACCTTTTAACCGAGGGACAACACGGCTTAGTGAAGGAGGTCTTGCGTAACCAATCTTCAACGCTTCTGTAGTAGGATGAGGAGATGGGCAGACTGTGTGACCTTGGACTGCCAGAAAGCCTTTGATCGCAAAGCTAGATCTACTGGCAGGAATGAGGGGCAGCTTCCGTCAATGGATAAGAGACTACATTATGCGATGGTTGGTGAGAACACAGGCTGAAGGCGCATCCAGGATATGGGCACAAGGCTCAGTCTCGGGCCCACTGCTATCCTTAGTGCATGCAAATGATTTGCCTGGTGGACTGGAATCGTATCTAAACGTGTTTGCGGACGATGCTAAGACCAAAAGAGGAATGATAATCATTGCTGCGTGAGCCCTGCAAGGGGGACTTGGACAAACTCCAAAGTTGGTCAGATAAATCGATGATGAATTCAACAAGTACAAGGTAGGTGATGTGGGTGGGTTAGAGGGAGATATGCCCCCAGTGTGACTAACACTTAACGGAAAATAGATTGTAGGAATCTCTGTGTGAAAGAGACATAGGAGTCGACAGAACAGGACAACTGTAGAGGAGGGAAATCGTCTGCTGGCGAATATAAGAATCGCCTTCAGGTACATGGTTCAGGGCGTTTTCTTAAAATCATACACTGCAAATATGGATCATGCCTCATATGTTAGGTCACCGCACCTACAGAATCACAAAGACCTGCTTGAGAAGGTACAGCGAAGAGCAACTAAGTTGGTAGAGCAATTTAAACAATTGAACTACAATGAGAGGCTGTGGGCTACAGATCTGTCTATCATGGAGGACAGCACGGAGAGGAGGAGCTGATGACAGCCTTCAAGCTTCTAAATCAGCTGGATGATACAGACTGGGAACAGTTCTTCAAGAGGTGCAGCACAACAGTAACCAGAGACCATAACAAAAAGCTGGGTAAATAGTTGCGCAGTTAGGAAGGCTGTTGAGAAGTAGTGGTCCAGTGTTAGGGTGGTGGATGGCTGGAATCAGCTGACCACTAAGGCCGTAAATGCTGGCAACTTACGAAGGTTTTAAAGCCTTCTTGACGGATGGCAGAGAAACTTCAGGAGACGGAGTCCTAAGAGAGAAGAACTCTCGCCCCATATTGTACAAATAGGTGATTACTGAGAGACAATTACAAACACAACGAAGACCTACAAAGGGTAATTGGCAGCAATACCTACATTTTGTTATATTGTACACACTGTTTGGTGTTTAGTAACAGAGATGACATCTGTATTAACATAAATAACGTGTGTAAATGATAACATGCAACATATGTTGGTTGTAACCCAATCATGATAATAATGAGATGAGATGTGCAGCATACGTTGGTTATGACCACATACATGTACTGGTCTTTGCTCTTTAGCACAGAGGCAGCATATGATCATACGAACACAGAGTCGGTGCAGCATTGTAGTTCATGCTTCAGGATATGGCGAAGGAAACAGCCACTGCAGCATTGCATTGCAATCATGCTGATGCATTAGCATAAACCTGGACACATGACAACACTTCCATCGTATTCATTTACTAATAGCAAACCTACTTGTAACTGGAGAAGACTAGTGACATTCACTGGGGAGGCCAACATTGACATAACCAGCACAGTTTATATACATTAACCAGAGTCACAGAGAGCGTCATCTGGAACACAGAGTGCGGGAGGCGTGACCTGAGGAGCAGTCATGTGTGCAGAAGTCAGATGTGCAGAGGGCGTACCTACATAGTTCTAAACTCTAATATAATATGCTAAACAGCTCGCATTAGATTACGTGGGACCAGATCCTCTTGTCTGTACATCCTGACGTTGGTAGCGAGGCTCCAGCCACACACACACACACACACACACACACTAATCTCAAATTAGGTTCAGAGTTAAGGATTAAGTATACGTTTTAAAGTTTAAACTTTTCCAAGCATGCAAACTTCAAGTGGAATGTTTTAAGTTCAGAGCTTCATTACTGAGTTGAGTTCTGAGTGCTGGGGCAAGGAAAAGGTCTTAAGGCTAAAGAAAGGTTGAACTTATGCCGCAAGGAAAAGGTCTTAAAGCTAGAGTAAGGCTAAGGTTTTGGGTTCATGACATGGGCTGATGGTTAGGGTAAGGTTCAATTTATGGCTCAAGGTTAAGGGCTTCAGGCTAGGGTAAGGCTGAGGTTCCCGGTCCATGATAAGGGCTTAAGGTTGAGGCTGACAGTCGGCTCGCGAGACACAGCGTTGCAAGGGTCGTTATCATCTTAACGTTTAATGTTGATGCAGCGTTGCAAGTGCTGCATCAAATGGCTCCCAAGAGACAATAAGCCTGTGGTAGCGCTGATAGCGCAGGCTCGTGGCACTGGGTCGGATTTGCGACGCAACGCCGACCAGATTATCCGGGCGTTCGGATGAGAGCTCAGACCTCAGCATCACCACTGTACACAGGGGACGATGATGATGCCATAACAGGTGAGAGAGAAAGCCAGCAGTTGTTATCATCTTTGACCATCACCAGAACAGATATCATTCAGCCAACGCCAATGGTTGATGATGGTCTGTTTTGCTATATAACAGTGTAGGGAATCGAACGTGAACTTCAAAGTGACAGACGAAAGGACAACCACCGAGCTACCTCTCGTCTCAGTAGAATAGAATCATTTTATGTCACTGAGGAGAATCGAACCCGCGTAACTACTCACTTTGCATCCAATGTGACTTTGACCCGACCCTTCAGCGTTACGTCTCATGCCAAGTCTTCATGCCCAATGCCAGTACCATTTTCGTCAAGTATTGTACCGTCGTGTCAGAGTTACGTACCGTCGACCGGAAAGGGTAAAACAGTAATGTAGGTAAGTTATAGTGTTATAGGATATATCAGTTTCAGATGTCATGTAAGTATGAAAGTGCCTTCACTGACGTCAGGAAAATCATAAAACGGTAAGTTTCACAGAAGACGTCAGAAAATGTTGTCATAAAATATATGAAGTGTTTAGTGATTGTGGGATCGTAAAGTGTCTACAGAGAATTCAGCAATACTGTAATGAATTCATAGAAGGGGGCAAGTCATGTTGTGGTTTCATCAAGTGGGGCAAGCTATTAAGACTCCCGCCTGAGCTGGCCATCTGCTTAATGCACGAGTCAGTTCTTGCCAGATCTGCTTTACTGACAGAGGAACTAGACATCCTCACACCGTTCGTTCTTGATGCCTCTTGATATGTACATAACAACATAAGAAGTGAGGACACTGCAAGAGGTCTATTGGCCCATGCTGGGCAGGTCCTGAGCCTGTCCACCCTACAATCAACCGACTGATCCCATAAACACTTCCAACCTTCGTTTAAAGCTACTAAAGACCTAGCTTCCACTACTGCGCCGGGCAACTTATTCCATAAATTTACTACCTTATTCCCGAACCAATATTTATCCACATCCGACCTGAATCTATTTTTTCTAATTCAAATCCATTATTTCTTGTCCTATCCGGTGGGGCCATTCTGAAAACTTTATTCGTGTTATCTTTATTACTGTCCTTAACCCATTTAGAATCTTCGATCATATCCCCCTAACCTTCCTCCTCTTAAGTAAGTGTCAATTCAGCCTTTTTAACCTTTCTCTAAACAGTCTATATCAACTTCATAGCATAGAGCCCAAAACTATACCGCATAATACAAATGTGGTCTCACCAACGCAAGATAAAGTTGCAATAATATTCCAGGATTTTTATTGCTAACAGTCCTATTAATGAACCCTAACATCCTATTAGCCTTTTTACGCACTGTAATACATTGTTGCCGCGGCTTAAGATCTTTGCTCACCTGTGCTCCTAAATCCCCTTCGCATTCTGTTTTACCAATATCAATATTGTCCAGTTTGTAATTAGTGTTCCTGTCTTTACTCACACTAAGTGTTTTGTAATTATCTGTACTGAATTCCATTTTCCATGTACCCGCCCACTCTGATAATCTATCTAATTCCTTCTGCAATTTCACTGTATCTTCGTCTGAGTTTATTGCGGCCCTTATTTTTTATCATCGGCAAATTTACTTAAGTCGCTGGTTATTCCCATATCCAAATAAGTAAAATATATAACGAACAAGAGCGGTCCCAAGACTGACCCCTGAGGAACACCACTTGCTACATTGCCACACTCCGATGTAACTCCGTCGATGCGTGCCCTCTCTTCTCTGTCAGTGAGCCATGCCTTATCCAATTGAAAACACAACCCCCGATGCTGTGTGCCGCTATCTTTCTGAGCAGACGCTCACGAGGTACTCTGTCAAAAGCCTTGATTAAGTCTAAGTATACAATATCATAACTCTTCCCCTGATCAACAGTTTCATATACTTTGTTAAAGAAGGAGAGAAAGTTTCTGAGACATGACTTCCCTTTTGTAAACCCATGTTGGGAATCCTTAATGAGATCATGTTTCTCCAAGTGTTCCTGTATTTTGACCGCTATAATTGATTCAAGGAATTTTCCCACAATAGATGTTAAGCTGATAGGACGATGATTAGAGGCAATGGATCTATACCCTTTCTTAAGAATGGGAACAACACTTGCTGTCCTCCATTACTTAGGGACTACGCCTGATTCCAGAGACTGTTTAAACAAGTAAAAGCGGAACACTTACTTCCTCCTTACATTCTTCCAAGACCCTCGCATAAATACCATCTGGCCCAAGACTCTTGTTTACTTTTAATCTTGTTTAGCTTTTGTGGAAAGAATATTGATCACGAAAACGATCATATGACACCTGATGTATTGACTAAGCTCGCCTTCGTGAGGATGTCCTATACAGAGCATGGATCCTTTATCATGCTTATGATTGCCATAGATTGTGCACATCATGTATCTATCTTGTCTTTATCATTCTATCCGACCCCACATCTCTCACAGCCCATAGCCCCACCTGCTGTAGGCACAAGGGTGGGGGGCGGCAGGGTCTCAGGAGGGACTGACACAGTGTGTGCAAGAAATGCTCGACATTCCCAAGAAAATTCGGAAGATGAGGAAGATTCTGCCAGAGTTGCGCTTCGTGCGGGAGGGGTAGTGACCTGCTCACACTGTTAGAACTTTCTCCTTCCTTTTTCAAAATCGGGAGAACGTCTTTGTCATTAGTCGGGAGACGGGGAATTGCGTGAGGAAATGGATGAAGAATAGGAGGCCTCCTGCCTTCGTCAGGAGGTCTCTACAGATAGTACACATTTATGTTTGTGTTCGATTTAAACAGCATTCCTGACAATTCCACGTTCTGTATGCATGGATAAACCGGCAGCGCGTGAGTTTTACTGCGTCGTACTTTTCCCCAAGTCTTTTACGCGAAAAACGCTTGTTTTCCTTTCGTTTTGAACAGTGTGGGTAAAGGAAGGGCTGGATGGAACTGTCTACGTACGGGACTCACACTCTTAGAACAATAGATTTTAAACTAATTTTCATTACAGAAATATATGTTAGGCTTTCTTCTCGTAAATATTCATATCTTAATTTCTCACATTATTGCACAACATATTTGTGTATTAATGTTCTCTCAGATACAATTGGAAATGCGTTGAGCGTCTGTAGATTAACTTGACTGCTTTCACGACAGTCTAATATTGTTTTGCCAGCCTGATCTATAGACATTATAAATCAGATATCTTAAACTTGTCTCTTTTAACTTTAAGTAACTGCTAATGATGTATTGGTATATATGTATGTGATCACTATTCATAGATCACAGTAGAGGCCTCATTTCTTAGATATTCTTTGGTATCATAAAGTATTAACTTTCTTGCATTCTCTGTATCAATATCCGTTCATCATATTTTTCGATTCTGTCGTCTAAAGAGTTAGTTAAAAGTTGGAATTAATGTCAATTTATTCACACTTTTTATATGAAGGTACACCGATCCTGACTATCGAGGAAGAACATATCATTCAAGATCATACTTCTTAAAGCGGTGTCACATGGACACGTTTTCTGGCGAATCTTATCCCGGGAACCCGTTTCTGGCGACTTGCTGTCAGTTGAACATCGGCGAACACAGTCACACGAGCGGAGTCGCCCTACCGCGTCCTCACAACGAAGCGATCACTGTGGCTCTAAACCTGGCTTCATAAGGATAAATCAGTTATTAAATGAGGGTTTTTGGGTTCAAGGAACCTCCTCTGGATTATTGTCAGGCATCAAGATACCGACGAAGCACCGCTCGTACTCTTGAGCGATCTGTAAACAAATGCAGTCCGTTCAGGCAAATTAAGCCACCTTATAAGTTGCCAAATCTCATCATCCAATGAGTTGCCAACGCTTACCGTAAGCCCTTTCAGTTGCCAACAGTAACCAACTCTTCCGTTGCCAAGGCTCACAAACCCTCCATATGCCCAAGGCTCGCCAATCCTTCAACTGCCAAGGCTCACCAACACCTTGAGTTGCCAATGCTTAGCAACCACACCAGTTGCCACCGCTACACAATATTTGTGGAAGGTTGAGGTCGCCTGACCCAGCCAGAGGAGAAGGCATCTGTAATGTTTAACAATATTCCGTCATCTAACGCATTCGCAGTCATATTTTTTCATATTACTTTAATGACTTTGCGTGAAACTATGAAGCGACATGCCAAGCGCACGCCAGAAACAATCAGAGTGGGCGGTAAGGTGCAAGAGAATGGAAAGACTCGCAGTTAAGCGTAAGTCCCGGACGAAATGTATCATTTGTTAGTGTTGGAACAATTTCTTAAGTGAAGCAGTCAGACCCAAGTCTTGTGTTCAAGCAGTCAAACCCAAGCCTTATGTTCAGGCAGTCAAACTGAAGCCTTGTGTTCAGGCAGTCAAACCGAAGCCTTGTGTTCAGGCAGTCAGACCCAAGTATTATGTTCAGACAGTCGGACCCAAGCCTTATGTTCAAGCAGTCAAACCCAAGCCTTATGTTCAGACTGTTAGACCCAAGCCTTATGTTCAGACAATTAGACCCAAGCCTTATAAAAAAAAAAAAAAATGTTCAGACAGATAGACCCAAGCCTTATGTTCAGGCAGTCAAACCCAAGCCTTATGTTCAGGCAGTCAGACCCAAGCCTTATGTTCAGACAATCAGAACCAAGGATTATGCTCTCAAAAAATGATTGATTTAGACTTGAATGAATCAAAACGTAAACAGTAGAGCCAGTGTTGGCATAGAAAACCTAAAGACGAAAAATTGCCAACTTTTGGTTGCCATTCAAAACGTACACAATAGATTCTTGACGTCGGAATTCGAGTGTTTTTGGGCCATACAAAGTTTCGTATGTCACATGTGTGAGGGAAAAAGGGATTGTCTGCTTCTGTGCAAGGAGAACGGTAAGCCAGAGGAATATTCCTCTTCATTATTACATTTCAAACTTCCCGCTCTTTCGTGACGTGAGCGACACATGCGCAAACTGCCTGCGCGGTGAAAAAAAGAATAATTTCACAGAAACTCACCTGTTAAACCCATGGTTTAACTGCTTCAAAGCATGTTCTCTACGGGTGTCCCGGGTTTATATCGTCCCTCGGTGTGGCCGCGGGTTCATCATGCAGTGCCATAAGGCTCCAGCCATGTTGTGAGACCTAAGAATAACACCGAAGACAAGACCTCAGGTTTCCCTGGCACTAGCGTGAGGCGGCTGATCTGTGCTAAACTAGTGCGAGGAGGAGAGTCACGCGAAATTAGTGCAATGTGCCAGGTCTATATCAAACTAGTGTGACATGGTAAGTTTGTATCAACTAGTTTCAAATTGTTGGTTTATAATAAACTAGGGTGAGGTGCCAGGTTTAATTTATACTGACTAATGTCAAGTGGTTGGTAAATACTGAACTAGTGTGGGGTGGCGAGTATATACTGTGCTAGTGAGAAGTATCGGGTTTAATTCAACTAGTGTGAGGTATTCGCCAAGGAAAAATAATCACATTATCTCTTCTTCTACTCCTACTAGTAAAGAGTAATAATAAGGAAGGGAAGGATTTCCGGCGGCAACCCCCCCCGCTCCCGTCCCTTTTACGCCTTCTACGATACGCAGAAGATACGCAACGCGGGCAGGACTCTTCCTCTCCCAACAACAGGGACATCATGATGAAATACTAACAGGAAGACATAAAGAAGAAGAAGAAGAAGAAGAAGAAGAAGAAGAAGAAGAGAAAG
>JAYMFT010397441.1:0-19193 GCA_038088735.1 Panulirus argus
TATATATGATATATAAGACAGAACAGTCCGTTGTTATATATGGCGGACATGAAGCAAAAACGCCATTGGTAAACAAGTATTTCCATTTGATGTTTGGGTTGTTGTTGTTCGGATCTGGCACCATGCCCGTCATAGAATTTTATTATGTTTACAGGAAAGCGAACTGTTTACAAAATTTGCCTGCGACAAAACTATTCAGTTTGTATTGACCTTCACTAAAATTCATATTACAATTCTTTCTGTATTCAGTAATATTAGATTCAGTGATATATCTCGTGATAAATGTCTTAAAGTCAGTAATTGAATTAACGTTACTCCAGTTAACATAATGGTCATAATTTTCCACATTATTATACAAAGCATTTGACTCTTGTCCTGTTGTTATTCTCTGTTTATGTTGCTTAAGTTTAACATAAAGAACCTTTCCAATATGCCCAATATAAGATATATTCCAGGTTTTACGAGAGATTCTGTAAAAACAGCCCGCAGATAATTCTGGCGAGTTTTAGATTTAGATATTCTTTTTAGTATTGTTATTGCTGAAGTGTACATTTACATTAGAGGATTTAAGCAATCTGGGAAGTAACAGAATAATTATCACTAAAACGGACAACTAAAAGATTCTTGTTATCCAGGGGAGGTTTGGGATTAACTCAATAAACTGATTTTTTTGCCAACATAAATGATTTATTAATGAAGGATCTAGGATACTTTTACATGGATCTGGTAGAATATATCTTCTCAAATACATCATCAATAAATTATGGACTTGATTTACGTAATGCCCCAAGGAACATCGACTGGAATGATGTTAGTTTACCTCTGTCATGTTGAGCTGAGTATGCTAAACTTAAATGTGTTTCTATCCCTATGGATAATGCAATCAAAAAATGCTAATATACCATTATTTTCCACTTCCCCAGTAAATTTGACAAAAGGTACTAAATTGTTAAGTAAAGGGAGAAATGTTCTTAAATTTCTTTGCATATGTGGTTCTTTAGGTCTGCGTGGTATACGAAGTAAGAGAGTAATAGAGAGTGATTTGTTGAAAAGAGAAAAAGAGGTAAAAGCCTTGCGGAAGATGAAATGCCGGGCCGTAATTGAAATTTAAAGAGGATTATGAAACGGAAAAATTAAAGACAAGGAAAAGTATTTACGAATTTTGGAGTAAGTAGAATACCTGTCTTTTGAGATGTGCCAGGTCATAGTTAGTGGGAAAGACATGTGAAAGTAAAGAGTTCCAAAGCTTCGACGTTTAGGGAAAGAAGCAGGTCTCAAAACGGCCCACCCTTGAGTTGCCGATGGCCACACAATAATCATGTGACGCAGCAGCTTGCCAAGCATTCCGTGGTCTAGCTAGTGGTGGGGGCACACAAGCAGCCAGCTCTCGGGAGCTAAAACCAAAGTAATACCTATAGAATAGGGAAAGTGAACCAACCCTGCGGAATAGGGCAAGGGGGTTAAGCTTGGAAGTTAGCCTGGAACAGTTTATAGGTCAGATCGTTTTCGAATCAACTCTGTCAAGTACGTACACAGAGCTAGAACCACCCCAAATGTGAGAGCAATACTCCATACAAGGAGGGAACAACTGTTCAGAAGAGAAGTTTAGACATCTAAACAGTACACCAGTTTCTTAGAGGCAGACTTAGCTATTCCTATAATGTGAGGTTTCCAAGAAAGAGAGGAGGTTCAATGAGTCAAGAGGTGGAGTTACAGAACGTCAAAGGAGAGACATGAGTTGTGTGGAGTTTTGGATAGAGAGATGGGAAGGAATTGAGGAAGCTGTGGTAGCAAGATGAGACGCATATCGAGTGAGGGAAGAGGGAGCAGAATTGAAGGATGTGGATGAATGCAGCGTTGAGTCGTCAGCGTATGAGTGCAATGGATTATTTGTGGAACAGAGAAACTCGTTGAAAAAAAGAAAAGGAGAAAAAGTGTAGGGGACAGGACAGACCTTTGAGGGACACCGCTGTTTATGGAGAAAAGGAAGAAGGCTGATCAATAAACAACCACGGAGACAGATCAGACATAGATATAAGGGAGCAAAGTAAAGGAGGGAAACCAAAGGAGGAGGCTTGGTGATGAAACTCCAATGCTACACTGTCAAAAGCTTTGGATATGTTAAGGTCAACTAAGTAGGGTTCTCCAAAATCTTTCAGAACTGATGACTAGACATTAGTAAGATAGGAAAGAATATCACCAGTAGATCACGCCTGTGAAATTCAAGATGTCTCAGGATATGGGAGTTGAGGAACGATTCAAAGACTATGGAAATGGCATAAGTCAAAGCAACAGGATGATAGTTCGAGGGGCTGGAATGGTCACTCTTCTTACGGATGGGACGTAGCAACGCATGTTTCCAAGAAGAAGGAAAAGTTCTGCTTTTCAAACAGAAACGGAACAGACAAGGAAGCACAGGAGCAATTTCAGGCGCACTTTCAGTATATGGGGATGGATGCTTCAAGTACTAGCCTTGCTTGTGTCTAGATAGAGAAGTGTTTTCGGACAGTCCCAAAAGAGATTACGAGAAGGGGCATAGTAATAGTAAAAGGAGCATCAGGGGTGGAGGAATGTTAAATTCATCCAAAGTAAAGGAGAAACGGGAGCATCAGGGGTGGAGGAATGTTAAATTCATCCAAAGTAAAGGAGAAACGGGAATCAAAAGCAGTTGTTTTTCCTACGAGGGAGATGTCTACAGTACCGTGAAAACGAAAAAGTGAAGGAAAGGTAGAGCGACGGATGTTGTTAGCGATACCCTTAGCTAAAGACAAGAAAGACCGATCAATTAATGGCAAGGAAAGGATATTGCACTTACTTTGAATAAAGGAACTCTTTGCTTCACGAATAACGTACTTGCAATGATTCCGTGCAATGAGAAATGCTGAACTGGAGTCGGAGGAATGGCATCGGAACAGGACCGGTTAAGTCATGGGGTGGAAGAAGTTTTCTTGGAGGAAGAGAGGATATATACTTCTATTCCCGCAAAAAATGGCCTCTACTATGCTTTTGGCGGAGACAGAAGCATCCCACATATGAGACATAAGAGACCCAAGGAAAGTCAGAAAAGAATCTTCGTAAGTTATCCCAGTCAGCTTTGATGAGGTGCCAAGATTTACGTTTAGAAGGGGTTTCTGGAGGTGGAGGTGCCGTTAGAATATATGCATTTATGAGAGTGTGGTTAGGTGAACCAATTGGGGGAGAAAAGCTGCAGTTACAGCAGGATGGATTAGAGGTGAGAAACAGATCCCGAATATTAGGATAGTGCTCATAGCAGTCAGGAATATGGTAAGAGTGGGAGCTAATTTGCTCTAGATCAGTGAGAACGGACTTCAATCCCTCCACCGTCCGTAAGGAAAAAATCGACCATTTCCTATAGTGAACGTTGAAATACTCTAATTAGAGGATCTCAGCTTGTGGATGAGAAGATGCTACAATCGCTTGGCAGGAGTTTAGATGGTCGAAGAAGGATGTAGAATTTGTAGTGCTGGTAGTGCAATGAGTGAAACAGAGGAAGAGTGTGGTGGCTGAACCACAAAACGTCAAATTTTGATGATTCAAGGTTCTCTAGGCCGAAAATCGTGAGTGGAGGCTATAGTTGTATATGAAAATGGGTCGAGTGAGGACACTATAAGACGACTGTGTCTCAGAGAGAAGTAAGATATCAGGAGAGGTACTGGACAGATGGTGTTCAACTGAGGAGAGGTTACTAGAGAGATTACGAATGTTGGTATAATGAAGAGAAATAATGGAAGGTCTGTCAGAGAGGGAAAGGTCGTGGGAGGGACCGATACTACAACTGTATGAGCCCCCCCTTTCATTGGCAGAAGAGACAGGCGGAAACCCAGGGATTCGTAGCACCCCTTGGTACCGGGAACTAGGGGGCCATAGATCTGTTGAACTCTATCATGATTATATTTAAGAACGATTGAGCAGACAAGAGGTGGCAAGAGAACTTACGTGAAAAAAAAGAAAAATTGAGTGAGCTTTGAATTGGTGTATGGTGCTCGTACGAAGATGGCAGGACAAGCATGGTAGTTCCGTTTCGATGTAACAAAGTAAGACCAGCAATCCTAACATGGAGAGTGTAGGATGGTTCCGGGCACCACTTTAGCTTTCCTCAGTCTGAACGGTAGTGCCACCCTAAGCGGCTGCTGTCAACAGCCTACTAACTAATTTCATATACCTTTTTGAATCTATGCATGCTGTCCGCATTTAATATTTCCTCAGTCATTCTATTCCATTCATCCATCACTCCTATGCTATAAAAGTAATCTTTTACATCTTATGAAGAATTCTCTTGCTTACATTCACGTTATGTATTTGTGTGTATGTGTGTGTGTGTGTGTGTGTTTCTTGATATCTATGTAATTCGAGGAGTAAAACATTGTATGTTAAGAAGTTTTAATGCTGTATTTGCATTATCATCTTTATGTATCATTTAACACCAATAACAACAGGGCAAACTTTAAACATGAACATAAATGTTTTACTCACATCTTGTCGATTTTTCATATCTGCTCTAGATGCGGGGTGATACAACGATAGATACTTTCTAGCATCATAGTCACTCATCGTTTAAAGAAATATTGGTCACAAATGAAAATAAGAGGAAATCGTGCTCCAGAATCCCATAACACGTAGCTGTAACTGTGGTGTCAGATACCTCAACTGTGGGTGTCGGAAATCTAAATTCCTGATTTTTCTTCTTACGTTTGACAACTCCGTATGTTGATATTTTACATCTATGCACTGTTAAATATCCTCTAAATTTCTCGGCCATTTTTGCCTTGCGTTTGCCCTTAAATCATTTTTTGTGTGGAATACAATCTTCATCATTCAAAAATATTTCATAGCTTTTCTGATACATTAACAACTTTTATTCTTAATAGGTCGAACATTTGGGTGATCGAACTTACGACAGATCCACAGAACCGATCAGAAATAAGCTATAACTATACTGTGAAAGGATCTCCGAGATATGATATTAGACTTTCATATCTCAGCAACAAGGTAGCATTTACCTCTAAAACCCCCGCGAGCTCTCCTCTCAAAAATTTTCTCAAATTGACTTTTGACAGAGATCCTGAGAAGCAATTAGACGTAAGCTGCTGGAATGTTATGGTAGAAATACAAAATACGACGTATGAACTCTTGAAGGAAATCATTCCCAAGACTTTGTCCTGCCAGAAACCAAGGTTGTATCGCCAACAAATCACTAACAGAGAAATTGGTGAGCAAGCGTCCCGCGCATATTTATTAAACTCAAGTTAAAATAGTTCTGCCAAGTGCATGAGTCAAGGGTAGAGGGAAGAATTGACGTGTTGTAATGGCCATGGAGAGTATGATGATGTGTGGTGCATGTATCAAAAGGAGAGGAAATAATGACATGTACTGATGGTTGTGAAAGAGTATGAACGGTGTCCATTGGGTGTCACAGTGGCAGGGAGGGCACAAGGGTGTCAAGTGGGTGACTACTGGAAAAAACAATAGATGTTAGGTGAACGCCTGTAGGTGTATGATTGGATCAGGTTCGTGTCACATGCACGGGGAGTCATTTGAATAAAATGTGAATGCCAATAAGGATGTTATCTTTACCTTTTGACTATCCATTCTCCTTATTCATCATTTTGGTCTCATGTTTACTTCCAACCTCTCCTCATAATCCTCTTAACATGAACTTAGTCCCTCCTTACTCCTCTCACCTCAAAGCGTTCTCACCACAAGGAGGTAGGCAACTGTCGTCTGCAGCTTTGAGTTGGTGTTGCTGCTCCTATTATTCTTGTTGCTCCTGTTGCTGTTATTGCCTCTGTTGCTGGTGTTGCTCGTGTCGTTGGTGCATCTCCTATTGATGTTGCTGCTCCCTTTGCTGGTGCTCCTTCTACTGCTGGTGTTGCTCTCATTGCTAATGGTGCTTCTGCTACTGGCGCTGTTCCTGTTGCTGGTGCTGCCACTATTGCTGGTGTTGCTCCTGTCGGTGGCGCTGAAACCGTTGCTGGTGTTGCTCTTGTTGCTGATATTACTCCTGTTACTGGCGTTGTTGCTTCTGTTGCTAGTGTTACTCCTGTTGCTGGTGCTGATCTTGTTACTGGTGCTGCGCCTGTTGCTGATGCTGCTCCTATTGCTGGTACTGATCATGTTATTGATGCTGCTCCTGTTGTTCGTGCTACTCCTGTTGCCGATGCTGTTTATTGAGCTGATGTTACTTATGCTGTTGATGCTGCTCTTGTTGTTGGTGTTGATCCTGTTGCTTAGTGCTAGTCCTGTTGCTTTTGCTGCTCCTGTTACCAGTGTTGTTCCTGTTGCTGATGCTTCTCTTGTCGCTGTCGCTGCCCCTGTTGCTAGTGTTGCTCCTGTTGGCAGTGCTGTTCCTGTTGCTGGTGTCTTGTTGCTAGTGCTGCTCCCGTTGCTGGTTGCTTCTGTTGCTGGTGTAGCTTCTATTGCTAGTGTTATTCCTGTCTCTGGTGTTGGTCCTACTACCGATGTTACTGGTACTGCTCCTGTTGCTAGTGCTGCTCCTGTTGCTTGTGCTGCTCTTGTTACTGATATTCCTCCTGTTACTGGTGATGCTCCTGTTACTGGTGTTGCTGCAGTCGCTAGTGCTGCTCCTGTTGCTGGTGCTGCTCCTGATGCTGGAGCTTCCATTTTCAAAGTTGTCATCGCTTTTCGCACTGATGTTTGATAATGCTAGCGAAGTTTCTGGCGTTGCCATTAATGGTGGTGGAGTTGTTGGTGGTGGTGGTGGTGGTGTATGTGATTAGTATTTGTGTTTTACGGGGAGAGTGTTTTACGTTCGTGTAGCCCCATTATCTTAACCTTGTATGAACCTCAATACTCAATCATGTTTTGAATGAATGTCAGGACATAGCAAGGAAGAAAATTTACACAGTTCCTCAGATTAAACAGGAAGATTAAAAAAAAAATAGGTATATATAAAGATAAAAACCAGACTAATAAAGAACAGACTAAATGTAGAGATAAGTCAAAGAGGAAAGAGCTTAAATACTAGAATCAACCAACATAATCAGAGTGTTAGGAATGGCCAAGAAAATAGTACTTTACTTCAACATCAAGCTAAGGAGGAACACCACATTGAATTTTACGGTACTTACCACATTGCTTAAGTTAGATCTCCATTGGGACAAATTAGAGTTCTCAGTATTATAAATTAAGACAGATTCGATGACGTTACGGGTAGCATAATCAGGTGAGGGATACAATGTGACTTGGTTGTTAAGGTCTACTGGGTGATCGTTTTCATGACAGTGCTTAGCGAGCGCATTTTTGTTGTCATCCCCTGTGTACTGAATGACAGTGCCAGTAGCATTTCTCAGTTACTGTTTTACTGGTCTGGCCAATGTATACAGCTCTACATGCTCAACATTTGAAGGCCTAAGCACTCCCAATTTTCGGATGATTTACCCTACTATTAGTTAAGCTCTTACCGATAGTGTTAAAGTACTGGAAAGCAACATTACAAGCACTGTTTTTAAAGTACCTGTCTTACATTAGCAAATTTAGGAGAATAGGGCAACACTAAACATTCAGACCTATCATCCCTTTCTATATTCTTGTTACTGGATGCATAAAACGTCTTTCTAGCTTTCCAGCAGACCTTGTTCACAAACCAATTAGGATAGCATAATTGCCTAAAGATTCGTCTTATATGAATACATTCGTCTACCAGACTTATGGGACCACATATCCGAAATGCTCATAAGAACATAAACATAGCTACAGACTTTTTTACAGAAGATTCATGTACTGAAAAATTATGAATACAGCTCTCACAGTTGGTAGGCTTCCTGTAGATCCTGAAGGATATGTGATCAGATTCTCTTGTTATCAACACATCGAGAAACGGCAATTTGCCTTATTTTTCCCACTCAGTCTTGAATTTCATGGTGGGTTGAATGTTATTTAATTCATTAAAGAAAACATCACAATCTGGGAAGATGGTCATAAGGACTACACATCATCAACGTAACTAAACCAGATTTTTAGATGATTCCATGAATAATTTACTGACGATAAGACAGGAATTTTCCCATGGCGAGACCAGATTTCTGTCAATAAAGCTTACCTTCATCCTCTTGGAAAACATTATTGGAAACACAAAACTCTATTAAGTCAATGAAAGTTGTTATGGGCAGGGGTAAGGCAAGACTGGATGGTGGCGACTCAGTCATGTGGGTAGTGACAACATAGTCATTTAGGTGATAGCGAGACAGTCATGTGGATGATGGCGACACAATCATGTTGGTTGTGACGAAACAGTCACGTCGGTGGTAGAGACACAGTCATATAGGTGGTAGTGACACAATCATGTGGGTGGCGGCGACACAGTTTATTTTGAGTAGTGGTGAACAATGATCTTGGTTGTGGTGATACAGTCACGTGGGTTGTGGTGATACAGTTATATGGGTGACGGTGACGCGGTCATGTGAGAGGTGGCAAGACAATCATATGGATGGTGGTGAGACTGTCGTGTGGATGGTGGCGACACAGTTACTTGGGTTATGGTGACAAAGTCATGTGGATGGTGGTAACAGTCATATGGGTAGCGGAGACACATTCGTGTGGGTGGTGGCCACATAGTAATGCAGGTGGTGGTGGTACAGTGATGCGAGTGGTGATGACACAGTCATGTGGGTGGTGGCGACATTTTCATGTGGGTAATGGTGACACAGTCATGTGAGTGGTGGTAAAAGGCTGGAAGGTAAGCATTCAGTAACCCTTATGATATGTTAACGGATATGTTAGTTATTAAGTAACCCTTGTGTTATATTACCAGATGATTAGAGGTTGGCAGGTAGTTATCCAGTACCCCTTGTGATGTGTTAACAGATGATAACTGCTGGAAGAAAGTTATTCAGTAACGTTTGAGATGTGTTACTAGATAATGAAAGGCTGGAAGGTAGTTATTTAGTAACCCTTGTTATGTGTTACCAGATGATAAGAAACTGGAAGTCAGTGATTCAGAAACC
Organism: Panulirus argus; assembly: GCA_038088735.1. Lineage (NCBI taxonomy): Eukaryota > Metazoa > Arthropoda > Malacostraca > Decapoda > Palinuridae > Panulirus > Panulirus argus. Next base: position 8,985 of record JAYMFT010397441.1, read on the forward strand.
CACTGAGGTGTGTTACCAGATTATAAAAGGCTAAGATACAGTTAATCACTTACTCTTGTAATGTGTTACTCATGGTCTGTACTAATCAGACAAGACTCAGATATCGTCTTCAGTCGTGAGGGTATCACTATGGCTATTAGCTACTGATACGCTCTTCCTTACGGTCCATTGTGTGTTACTAGCTCCAACCATCCAGCCTAGATAAACTGATAGAAAGAAAGATAGATAGGTGGATAAATGTGTATCTAAAGCTGTACAGAAACACATATATAGATGCATACTCATATTGACACGCACAGATTGATTTTATGACATTCTTCCCGCAACAACTGGGAAGTTACCAGCGTTCTTGTGGGCAGGAATATATGCATCAATCCGAGCCTGAACAATATATGACCACGCGTCCTTGGTAAAATTATCCTAACTGAGACAGGATAATCAACAAGCACTCTATATCATCCTGATGTATTCATAAGAAGGGTTATTTTACTTAAAATATTATGAAAATCTTTGATGAAATAGAAATATATGACAGAGGTCCCCCTCCCTACACACCCCCACCCCACTCTCCGAAAATACGAGAAAATCGTTCCTTTCTACTTTATCCAGATTGTACAAACACTCGTTACCATAAACGAGGAACTTAATTTGATCGGCTGAAAGCATTAGGTAATGTAGGTATAAGACACAGGATGGATTGTGGTAGTGAATACCAGGGGGAAGTGGGAGGTGGTGGTGAATACCAGGGAGGTGGATAGTGATGATCAGTACCAGGGAGATGGATGGTGGTGGCCATTACCAGAGAGGTGTTTAGTGATGGTCAGTACCAGGAAGGTAAATGGTGATGATCGATACCAGGAAGGTGGATGGCGGTGTCGACAATTTTAAGATAGTGATGGGGACGGCTGAAGAGAGTAATGGTGATGAGTGCTGAGGAATGGTTGTGATTATGACAGCCCACACACACACACACACACGTAGGCCTCCACTGTGTACTGGTAAGTCAGCATGGGCCCTTATGGGTTCGAACTCTGGTTGAGGCGGTCGTCCTACACTTAACCAAGAGTTTATACCCTCACTTCCCCCAAATCCTTCGGACTGATTGATGATCGGGCACATGGTGTGTGTGTGTGTGTGTGTGTGTGTGTGTGTGTGTGTGTGTGTGTGTGTGTGTCTGTATACACAGGAATAAAGGCAAGGTTGAGAGACTGGGCGACATGGGTGTAAAAGTCTCTTCTTGTAACACACAAATGATTATACAATCACACACAGACAGTCAAGTCTCAAGAGGATCCACCTATTTTGAGGCCTGAGGGTGCGATTTTTAAAATGAAGAAGGTCTCCCTGAATGTCTCAGTCTAAGAATCCATAATTGATATCATCAGCACACAATTTACTCTGTTCCATGCAAGTGTTGGGCCAGGTGTTAAAGGTGTGCGTGCCTGGAATGCTACACGCTCGCCTCCATTCATCCCTCAGTCATTGCCTCTGTTAGAGCTACGCACCGTGCCACCTCCCGAACCTCTCAAGGCGGTCCTCGAGCTGGATTTCCTTTTACCTCTGACGAACCTTTTCTTCTTCTGCCGGAGAGGAACAAGACGCACTTAATGACCGTCGTCCCACCAGTGAATATTGATGCTCCTCCTGCCACACTTACTTGTCAAGATGGAAAATTTTACTTTTTTCCTATTTCACGTATGAACATATTTCTAAACTCTTTTTGCTCGGTGTTTTATCGCAGCGTAACTAAACGTAACGTAACGCAGTGCAACGCAACATTACGTACAGAAACGGAACGTAGCGTAACATAATGTAACATAAGGTAACGTAACATAACGCAAAGCTGAGTAAGTTAAAGATTCCTAAAGAAATGAAATCATATCTGTAATCACACCATCAAACACTTACGCCATTAAACTGTTGACCTCAGCACTTGATTCTCTACATCATTAAACACTAAAACACATGCACTTACACCATCAGACGCTTGAGCTTAAACTTTCGATTCTCTGTAAGATACATCATCAAACGCGTTTTCATTGTCTTTTCTTGGTTAAGGAAGTCAAGGATGTGCCGTAGTAAGCAAGATTTGGGTAAGGGGTAGGGGGTTGTACGTAGAGAAGGGGGACGAAGCACTGCTGAGTGTTAGAGAGGTGAGGTAGAGGCCAACATTTGCTTTGTTAAGATGTGGTGAAAACAAGTGGTATGGTAACAATATTGTTTCTATTTAAGGTGCATTTTGACTTAAGCATTTTAGTCCGAATGAACCGAACGAGCAGACAGCGCAAAGCAGAATTCGACTAGTAAATACATGTCTCCGAGCCGAGCCGAGCACGCCAAACTTTTTTCGTCGTTTGTTGGTAAATAGTATGTGCTCAAAAGGATTCAGTTGCTCGTTGGTGCGCAGTCATGACAGTTGTTCGAGCTGATCCAGCTATTCGGTGTGTTTGATCTTTACATACTTGAATATGAGATGTATCCTGAGCTTTGTAATCTCCAACGTGGTTTATTCCTCGAAAAAGCCAAGAGGCATGATTGTTGGCTCAGCATTGCACAGGTTACTGAATATGCCCCAAGAGAAGCGAAGAAGAAACTGAAAAGTTTGTTTTTTAGCTTCAGGAGAGAAAAAGCAAATGGAAAGAAAAAAGTAAGCTAGTTTACTACTTAACTATCAGACGTCAAAATTGATGTATATAGTGAAAAATAATGATTATAGTTGAATAAGATATATAATAATATCATAATACAAGCTGTTTACAAAATCGCTCATTTCTTTACAAGCACATTAGGAAGTGTATGTGTTGAAAATAGTCAGAAAATAGTCGCTTTAACGACATTCTCATTGATTCCGTCTTCTTTTTGGCTAGGGAATGTATAATAAAGAAAGCACTTGCACTCATTGTCAAATCCATCCGAAGGAAAACGGTGGTAATAGGACGAGCGCCGGTGAGCATGCAGACTACAGCGAGCTTGCTCTCCAACAGCTCGTTCGGTTCGTTCGTGCGCTCTCGGCTTGTTTGGTTCTGTCAAGATGCACCTCAGGTTAAGTTTTTATAGGAAGATACACACACACACACACACACACACACACACACACACACGGACCACAGTGGTGTAGCGGTTAACGTTACGCACGCACGGGGCAAACCAGCACTGGTTCAAATCCTGGTTTTGGCAGCTGGTCCTCAGTCTATCCAGCTGGTCATCCTCCCTTAGGGTTGGGCGATAAAACAGATGTGTGTGTGTGTGCATACGTAACCTGACCATAGGCAAGGAGTGTGTGTGTGTGCAAACATACATAGGAGGAAAAACATGACAAATATGTACAAAGTTAAGAGACAAGCCAACACGAGTGTAAAACACTCTCCTCGTAATACACAAATACGGTAATAATTACACTGATCATGAGCCAGCACGCGCATGAGTTCGAATCCTGGACTAAGCAGGCAGCCCACACTCAGCCCAAGCGTTCATCCTCCTGTTGGGACTAGTCATACTTTCCTATGTGTGCTCTAAACTCCTCACTACACGCACACACACACACACACACACACACGCTGCACACGAATTCCTACTAACACACAAATATATCTGGTTGATTAAACACACACCACACACAGTTGAAAAGATACGTAACTAGCTCCCTCGCCAGTTGCTCATCATTCTTCCTTCGTCTTCGTCTGTCTCTGTCTTCCTGTTCTATGTATTTCACCGTATTCTCTCATTCCTCTCTCTCTCTCTCTCTCTCTCTCTCTCTCCAGACAGTGAAATCAGGGATATAGGTCATGGAGGCTCTTCACACCTAGGTCTGAAAACAGCCGGCCACCAAATCAATACCACCAGTCCCCTACAGAAATCATTCAGATGAATTGAATGGATTTTGCATTAATATAAGTTCCATCCGAAACAAAATAGCTGAATTGCATTGTTTAGTAAATAGCGAACACGTAAACACGTAAAACAACGATCTGATTAGCGAGTGCAATCTACCAAACTATAAATTATTTGTATGGGATAGGGACGGTCTAGGAGGAGGAACTGCACTGTATATAAAATCTTACCTAAACCCCATCGAAATTCAGACTACAACATCTGCTGTTGTTGAACACTTGCGTATTCAGATTAGCACATAATCTTTCAAATTTTACAAAAACGTCGTCTACAGACAGACGCCCTAGTCAGCAGTAGATATTGTTACTACCATGAACGAGAGCTTACAACGAGCAATGCAGGTTAAATGCTCGATCATTCTTGGGGATTTTAATCACCCAGAAATCAACTGGCAAACTATTTCAGGTGTAGAAAGTGAATCTGATAGACTTATCAACTCTGTCGAAGACAATTTTCGCTACCAAACTGGCAGCGAGCCGACGAGGGAACTAATATACTTGATTTAGTTCTTGCATCCCAGGAGATCTTAGTGACGAAACTAATACCCGTGCTGGAGAACATCTAGGTACTTGTGACCATAATATGGTCAGGTTCGACGTAGATATCAAAACCGACTCCTCTAAAACCAGTGCTACTTATTCCTAACCTTGAAATGGTGGATTTTAATGGGCTGCACGACGCATTAAAGAGTCTCACCCTTGATGGTTCATGCCCAAAATGCCAAAAGAGAATACGAAGTGAGTATTGCAAGAGATATTGATAGAATCCTAAAAGACTTTATAGACATATTAATGATAAAAAATATATTAAGGTGTGGAATAGCACCCTTAGTAAACGCGAATGGGGAACCCATTGTGGACCATAAACACATAGCAACAAACCTGAACAAGTTTTTCAGTTCTGTTTTAACGCTAGAAAGCAAGAAGACGAATTTTGAGAAAGTGATAGATAGCACTCGCACGATACAAGAATTCACCGTCACTCAGATAGATTAGTTGAAGACAAGTAAAAGCCCAGGTTCTGATCGTTTATACCCACAAGTGATTAAAGAACGTCAGACGTGATATTGCCGGACCGTTATCCCAGATTTTCAATAAATCGCGCCGGGAAGGAATAGTCCCACAGGACTGAACACTGTCAGATGTCACTCCTATTTACAAAAAGGGAAGCCGGGAATTGCCCGGTAAATACCGTCCTTTTGGCCTCACATCAGTTATATGTAAACTTTTGGAGTCGATTATTAGAGATAAAATCGTAGCCTATCTGGAACAATAAAGCCTGGTTGATAATACACAGCGTGGTTATAGATGATACAGATCATGCCTTACAGACTATTTTGAATTTTATCCTACATTACACCGTGTAACACAATTTTTTGTTCCTGGGTAGTAAGTGTTATCTCCTAATTGCTTATGCGTAAAAGTACAGAAAAAGGCTATTATTCCTTTCAAACTTTGCTTTTGTGACCAGGACAGTGATATTTTAAAATTTACTTATATTCAATTGGACAACGGGCGAATTTGCACATTTTTATTCACATAGAGTCAGAAAACAACGACATATGAATCATAATTAGCCTGTATTTACGCTAATGTTAAGCAAAAGTGATCACAGAAGATTTAGAAGTGAATAGTTTTTCGAGATTTACGAATGTTCTGTAAATCACTTTCATGAATCAGACCCCAAATATAATTTCCCATAATGTTCTCGTTATATGTTCCTTGGTAGCGGTTTTCAAAGTCCAGTATATCCTGGTGGAAGCGCTCGCCTTGCTCCTCCGAATATGCCACCATGTTCTCCTTGAACTTATCAAGATGAACGTCAAGGATATGGACTTTGAGGGGCATCCTCCAGCCCATTTTGCCGTAGTTCTTCACCATAGTTTCAACCAGCTCCACGCAGTTTTCGGCCTTGTGATGATTGCCCAGGAAGCCCCGAACCACTGCGACAAAGCTATGCCAAGCAGCTTTCTCCTTCCTAATGAGCTTTTTGTGGAATTCCTTGTACTCCAGGATCTTCTTTATCTGTGGTTCGACGAAGACACCGGCTATGACCTTTGCCTCAAACAGCTTAGGGAAGAAGTCTTGGAGGAACTTGAAGGCTGCAGACTTCTTATCTGGAGCTGCGTCAAATTGCTTCATAAGCCTCCCACTTGACGTTGTTCATTCCCATGGAGAAGTCTGTCAGCTGTGGCCAGTCCCAACTGTGGTAGTGCGCTGCGGTGTTCTTGCCATCCCAAAGGCAAAGATAGAAAGGAAACTTGGTAAAACCGCCTTGGGGACCCATCAGGAATGCCCCCATTTTGAAGTCTCTGATGACTTCCCAGCTGTACTCATGAGTTTACAAGAGTTTATATGAGAGAGAAAGACAACAGGAGGCCTAATTGGCCCACGACTGGGTTGTCTGTTAAAGAAAGAAAAAGAAAGCTTAACTTGTCAAGAAAATGTTATTCCGCTCTGGAATCTTTTGAAGCTGTCATCGACTCCCCGCTGCTGCACATTAGCCCTCTACTGTCCCCGTTACCGCTGTCGTTTATACAGTTTATTTCTGACGTTCTTCTCAGAGTATACCTGAATTTATAAAGTATTTGCCTAAACGACTTTTGAAGGTATCTATAGTCTTCGCATTTACTACGTCTGACGGTAACTTATTCCAGTGCTCAACACACCTAAAGGAAAAGAAGCTTTTTCCCACGCTCGTACATCGTTTGGCTTTGTTTTATTCCATTTGTCCTGGTAACCACATTTTCTTGTATTTCGGAAAGATATTCGTGATTTACTTTATCAAGCTTGTTCAGAATTTTGAACACTAGGATTAAGTCACCGCGAGGTCTACGTTTCTTAAGGGAGAAGAGATCTAAACGTTTAGCCTCTCTTCGTATGCCAGATTTCTAAGGGAAGGGATCAATTTTGTCGCGCGACTTTGTACTTGCCCTAATTTTTCCTTATCTTTTTTATAGTTTGGGGAGCAAAACTGGACTGCATATTCAAGGTGTGGTCTTACTAGAGAATTATAAAGTGTGAGAATTGTTTCTAGTGTCTTGTAATCTATGTTCCTGGTTGCCTTTTTTACTTGCTTGCTTGACACTGTTTAGTGTATTTCAGATTGTTGCTAATGATAACACCATGGCCCGTTTTTTTCATTTACTTTAGCGAGAGAGTTTCCGAACTGTTTGCAGTCGAAACGTATATTCTTGTCTCCAAAGTGCATAACTTTACACTTGTCCATCTTAAACTTCATTTGCCATCTGCCCGACCACTCTGCTAGTAAGTTAAGATCTCTATAAATCATTTCGCAGTCCCGCCTGTTTACAGCTCTTCCACCTAGTTTAGTATCATCAACAAATTTGGAGATCTTAGATATGAGACCGAGTGCTAGGTCATTAATGTATATTATGAAAAGAATGGGGCCTAGGACCGACCCCTGTGGCATACCGTTCGTTGCGTCTAGCCAGTATGAGGCTTCGCCTTTTAATACTAGACGCTGCTTTCTTCCGGTAAGCCAGTCTCTGATCCATGTACAGAGTTCTTCATCGAATCCGTGTGCTTTGAGTTTATGGAAAAGTCTCTTGTGAGACACTTTATCGAAAGCCTTTAGGAAATCTAAATATACTGCATCAGACGGTACTTTTTTTGTAAAAATTCTGATGTATAACGTTTAAGAATTCTAGTAAATTTGCGAAAACCGTGTTGGTTGTTCGATATAATTTTGTGATCCTCTAGAAAAGTGACAATTTTTTTCTCGTATTACTTTTTCCATTATTTTACCTAACACTGACGTAAGGCTAATTGGGCGATAGCTCAAGGCACACTTTTTGTATCCTTTTTTTATGCATATAGGAGTAACATTTGCTAGTTTCTAGTCAGTTGGCACCTGACCATCCGATACAGATTTGTCGAATAATTTTGATGTGGGGTATATCAGCTGTCTCCTGACCTCTTTGAAAAATCTTGGAGCTAAGCTATCTGGGCCGTTAGATTTGTTAGGATTTAGCAGGTCCAGGTATTTAAGTATTCCAGAGTTCTTTATTTCTCTGAAACATTTCACTGGTTGCTTTTCGAGATGTTTCGTCAATTATGAATATGGAGTTAATAGAATAATTTTGTATGGTAGCCACTTCCTTGTCGTCAGTAGTTAGTGTCTCACGTTCGTTTCGTAATGGTCCGATTTCTTCTTTTACTGACTCCCTTTGTTTTAGATATTTGAAGAACTCCTTAGGATCCTTATAAATTTTCACGGAAATTCTTTTTTCTTCCTTGCGTTTACTCTGTCTTATGACCTTCTCACACTCTCTTTGGATTTTGACTAATTCCTGGCGATTTTCATCAGTTCCCATTGATTTGAACTTTTTATATGTTTTCTTCTTTTGGTAAATTAATCCTTCTTTTCTCCTGTTCATCCATGATGGTTTTGAAATGTTGCAAGTTCTCTTTGTAATCTGTGGAATATGTTTCTTTTCAATCCAGAGTAGTGTTTTTAGAATTATTCTACATTTCCTCTACTGTGTGAAACTGTCAAGAAGTTTTGTCCAATTGGTACCGCGAATTTCGTGCATAATGTTTTCAAAATTTGCTCGCCTATAATCTGAGATCAAGAGTTTGTTGTCGTTTATTTCATAATCTAAATTTATCTCTAACCTATTCAAACTGTGATCGCTGTTTGACAAACTCTCGCCTACTTTGCAAGAGTTGATTAAGTTTTGTCGCTGATGAGGTTAAGATCAAGAACGTTTTTACCTCTAATCGGTTATTTTACTAACTGTTCCAGAAAAGCGTCTTCAGTCAGTTCCCTAAGTCTTGTTCCTTCTCGGTCACTAGTTAACGTGTTCCACTTTATGTTTGGACTGTTGAAGTCTCTTACTATAAGAATCTCTTTATTGTTTGCTATAGTTTTCATTTCATTCTATAGCATCTTATTGTCGTCTTCTTTTTGCTTAGGAGGTCTGCAAATAAAGCCGAGCCGTAGTTTGCTTTTGAAATTGTCGGTGATGTCAATATAAAGAGAGTCGTAAGTGTGTGTGTCTACTTTGCTTATCTTAATAGCACTTAGATTCTTATCACTGTAGATCAAAACCACCACCTACTCTGTAGCGATCTTTCGTAAATAGTTTGTATCCGGATATTGGTAATAATGCTCAGGTCATTTGTTTATATTAAACTTATTTTCCTTGGAGCTGATTTCTGGACTGAATTTGCATTTTTTTTTTCTTTACTGTCGCTATGCGTGTTTATATTAACACTGTTAATGTCTGCGTGTGCAGCAGCGGGAGAGTGACGGTTCTCCATCTGTTTTGGGTTCGTTGCATTACTCTGACTCTTGTCCGCAATGGATCCTTCCAGCCTTGGTCCCAACAATTACTTGAGAATTCACTTGTAGCTGTGCTAACCCGCTACTTATACTGCCTGAGTTGTCCTCAACTGACCCTACTTGACCTTTCTTCGCTAATTCCTCTACCTGTGAGGCTACCGCTAATCCCCGAGGACCCCTACCGTAAGGTCCCATCCATCCTCCACCGCTACCTTTACAGTGGTCAAACTGGACGTCTTGTTCCTCAGATCACTTTCACAATCAGCTTCTCCCCACACCGATCCACTTCCCATACTTACCCCCTCACCCTCCCCTATTCTCCTTCTTCCTTCGTTAGCTCGACCGTGGTTTGCCATCCTGAGCAGTTTAACTCTATAGGAAAAGAAAAGCCTAATGTTCTCATCTAATGTTCTGCCAAGGCGGGCTTTCCCTATTCCATTTAAATGAAGACCGTCTCTAGGCGTACAGAGATCTATCATGACGAAAATGGTTCCACAGCTCTATACTAAACACGCTATCCTCCTCTTCTTCAAGGTCGGTGACCACACAGGAGAAGCCTATTCTAGATACGGCCTTATATAGCATGTGAACAGCTGCTACATCCCTTAAACTTGACTGCTGTTCTAATATTTAGTAGTAGACGGTGCATCCTATTCTCATTACCTTACAGTTACCCAGACTGACTTTCGTCAATCATCTATCCGACCTTCTTGGCATCTTGTTTAGATCCCCTTGTAGGAATATGCATTTCCGTAGCTTTTAACCTCATACATGACATCGGTATTATCCACAAACATATTCATTTATGAGTCCAGTCCTTCCGGTTAATCATTTACACAGATCGAGAAGAGCTGTGGTATCGACAAAGAGCCCTACGGCACGACACCGAGACTTGAGCCTATTTAGAGAATGATTCCCTCCACTGAGAAAATCTTCTAGCCACCGAAGTGGCCTCCCGCTTATTCCTACCTGATGATCCAGCTTCCTTACTAACCTCTTATGTGGTACGGT
>JAYMFT010397452.1:0-19193 GCA_038088735.1 Panulirus argus
TAAAAGAGAAAAATGGGGGTTCTGGACAGTGTGTTTGGGGCCAAGTGCTGCTGCAACGAGGACAGGTGAGGCTGTGTGCACGACAAGGGTGAGGATAGTTTGGGAGAGTCTCAGGTTGCAATGTGAGGGTGGTGGTCACAGCGTGGCTGGCTAGAGCAGTGTTTAGGGTATTGCATGCAAGGCAGCCATAAAGCACGACTTTTACACAATCTATATTTATAAGAGTTCTATCACAACGCAATAATTTAATAACTATACCGATTATACTGCCAAAAGCGAGTGACACAATGAAATATGGATATTTACTGAAGGTGAACAACGACAGAGTATAAGTATGTTCCAACTGTTTCCTTTTGATTGGCAAGGCTAGAATAAGATGGTTAATATACTATTGTTTCCCTCTTCGTCACTGGGTACTGCAGCTTGTTTTCTACACAAAGGCTGAGGTCAGATTTCTTATTAACTGCCCTTTTTGTTCTAAAATCTCCATAGTATGTTTGTCCATAATAATGATTCCATGGACAATCATCTAATAAAGCTGTTCTAAAGAACGATTACTGTGGGACATAGCCTAAGACTGCTCTATTTAAGAAGCAAAGGAAATGACTCACCTTCTGTGTGGTATCCCACTATCGACTGCTTGAGTAGGGAATACTGTTGATCACACTGGGACACATTTCACTGATAGGTCAGAAACTGTTCCTTGTAGAGTTCGTCGTCAGTAGCACACTATGATACCTCATGGTGATGGTCGAACTGGACGAGTCTGATGGCCAAAAGAGAGAACTTTACCCCAATTGTGTTGACGTGGTCCTTGTTATCACCAGAGCCTTGCTGTAAGTATGCAAATACCAAAAAAGCACTGTTAGTTAAATCACGTCTTGAATAATGAACGCAATGATGAAACAGATGTCATATGACTCACAAAGAGGGAAGAGAGTTTTGGTGCACATCTGCTCGTAACTTGTGTGTTTTGTTTCGAAGGAACCGAGGAAGATAAGCGGATAGACTCCGAGGCCAGGAGCACTGGCTGATGCAATTCACAGACAGTGATCCAGAGCACATGAAATAAAACAGAGAAATCTTTGATGAAGAAAATCGTATGTGATCTACATTAGAAAAGGATTGTTGATGACTGTAGTTTTAAACCGTAGCGTGAAATAATTGTTATGCCAGCAAAAATGATTCAAAATGTAAAGAGAAGGAAATGGAAGTAAAATATCTGCTGTAAGAGCGGTGGTCTTAATTACTCATAATAGTGAGTGCATGGCGTCCAATCTAAATAGCAGTAGGGTCTTCCTGCAGACAGAAGTAATAGTGGTAATGAATGCTAGCGATACTCGAGACATAACTGGTAATTCTCTGCAACTCTTCCGTCACTGCGTAAGAACTGTGAAGATCCCAAAATGATTATTGAATAAGATGAAGAATTCTATTACGTATGTTTTAATCTGGAATGTATTGATACAACAAACATCTTAACTGGTAAGACTAAACTGAAGGAAATTCAAGGCAAGCCACTTCAACGATATAAGACCTGGAACAGGTTAGAGAAAAAACATTTATTCCTGTTTAAGATTAGTAAACGCGAGACATCGTTTCATTGCCCTAAACGGGCGACAATCTGGCTCCGATTTACCGGAGAAATTCCGGAAAAAGTTTGATGTCACCGAGTTTTTGGAATTTTATCCTAAGATACGTGCAAACCTTCGTTACATATGGGTCTGGTACATGAGAGATACAGCGTTAAGATCAATACAAACGTCCGCTCACGGCCGTCCCAGCACACGAGAACATTACAGCGGTAGAAAGAACTGTTTTCGTTCGCCCCCTGAGGCCTGCATTAAGGTCGTCATAAACCCGTTTATCCAGCCTTACATGAACATTACTGCGTTGCCGGACGTACCACAGATTTTTTTTCTTCTTCTTGATGACATCCATAATTTGTGCCTTTGACCTCCTCAGTTGTGACTTCCCATTATTGTGCACTTTGCATTTGGTGTAGAGCTGATAAAGCTTTATCGTGAAAGATATATAACGTACATAAAAAAAGGTGTTGACAGGATAATAGTCAACAAAGCAAACAATTTGATTCGTGACTTCAAGGCTAAGTAAGCTTTGCTGAATAGTGTGACTATATATATATATATATATATATATATATATATATATATATATATATATATATATATATATTGGATAGTAAAGCAACAGACTTCTCCCCAAACACTGCTTTGACGAGACAGAAGAGTGCAGCAGATGACTATTTCACTCCCTGCTTGACACGGAGACAGGAGAGTGAAGCGGAAGAAGCGGAAGAATCTTACCCTCCCATTACTCCCTTCTTCATATCGGCAGGCAGGAGAGCAGCGATGAAGCAACACCATTTATAGTGAGGAAATCATACACAGGAAACTTTTATTGGAAGCAATGAATGGAAAACAGATGTATGTTATACCGTCATTATTGAACAAGCTTATCAAAGACCATGAATTTTCTATTCACTGGTAAATAATAAGATTAAAGCATCTGTCTTGCCGTATCCTAAATTCAGTGGCAGATCTTGCTTTGATAATTCTAATATTTCATTGCATGTTTACCTCAATGTTGTATGATCCTATCGGTGAAGAAATTTTGCCCACACATGCAATGTTTTTTATTTTCACAAGATTCATACCTTTACCTCTAGTTAATGTGTCTCTTATTTCATGTAAAGAGAAAATGTTGTGAGTTATGTTTGCGAAATTACGAGTATCATCTTCTCTAACCTTCACTGACATCTCACTGAAGACTTTTCTATAGAGTAAAGTTTTGGATCGTCGTGGTAATGTGATGGTAATGTAATGATCATCGTATCATTATGGTGGTAGTAGCTTAATGGTCATCATCATCGTGTGGTGGTCATCGCGTGGTTTGAACGAAACTTGTTACAAAGTAGTGAATGGAAACGTATAAACATATGTTCAATGTTAAGTTCGACAAACGAGAGCCGGGAAGGAACAAAGACTTGTTACGGAAGCAGCGACCATAAAACACAGTTAAAGACAAGCTGTTAAACCGGAGAAATCACTGTAGCCAAAGACTTTTGTCCGTGATAATTCCCCCCGAGTTGAATTTGTCTATTTTTGTTCGGCGCATGAGTCCGCAGTCATTCCTCCGGGTTTATGGCGAGTCCCGGGGAAAACGACTGCCTAATAGTCCAGTTATGGATCCTTGCTTCAAGATTTTTTCTTGTAAAAGAAAACAGACAAGTAGCCATATAGCTTTTACAACCGGAGGTAATACAAAGATTATCAGGATCGTTGGCAGCTTATTACAGTGTTAAGAGGAAAATTGAGGGCTTTTTCGGGTAATGAAAGTGCATTATTTTTTCCATTCACTTAGACAATTTTTGAAGTTTCCGCATTCTAAATTACCAAGAATCATGACCCCGTGATCTACTGCCCTCTCATGAATACGTAATGGGACTGGATGAATGGCAACCACTTTGCGTACATGTCTCGTTTTCTCTTGTTGAAGAGGATTACCGCATTAGACAGTACTGCGACACAAGTATGTTCAACTGACTTAGCGTAAACCTACGCATAGCTTGCGCTCAGGGTCAGACGAGCTGCTGCCACAACCTAGAACAACGACTATGCACAGAGGCCAGTCACCTAGAGTCAGTGACTAAACCAGCACACGAACTACTGCACATTTGAAGTCATGGATCAGTTTGTTCATATAGTGGAGGGAGAATCACTTCTGCCATCATCCCCAGCGTTGCCTCACTGTACGTTGGGTCACGTTTCACTGACAAGATGATACTAGGATTAACCGCCTTTGAACCAATGATTAATTGTGACTGGGCAATGGTGCCAATCCACACAAGAGTAAAACACTAATTCTCTTCGCTTTCTCTACTTTACCGTCATGACTGTGTGGGGGATACCATTGTTCAGCAGTTTTCTATATAACGATTAAAGGAGTATGTGATGTGGGTGGGTTTCTGCCCTGCGGCACTAAGGGTAAGGTATATATATTTTTTCTTTCTATTTTGCGGCCCCGCGAACGAGGTACCATTTATGTCTTTCTTGCGGTTAAACTCAAGGTCAAAATAAATGGCGTGTTTTCCAATTGTTGGATTCAAGGTTTCAACTAATTGACGAGTTGACGTGTTTCGTACGTAGCAATCCCACGGGCTTCTCAACTGCAGTGTGATCTACCCAGTGTTTTCATACTCTTCGTATGAAATAAGCAGCTGAAATGTTTTTTATATACTGGTCTTATAGGTCGGAACACTAGTATGCTTTCTACTTAAGGACTCATGGAAAGTGAGAGGAACATATTTAATTATCTAGTTTTTTTCATATCTGACAAGATATTATCCCTTCCTGATGTCTCATTAGGCAGGTACATGACATTTTCTGAGAAGTTTTGTATCAGGTTTATGGTAGTCAAATATTGGGTTGGTATTGATTGATTTTAACTAACGCCTTCGTTGGCTAGGTTTAATGTGTCCCAAACCGCGTAAATCAGGAGAGTCATAGGTCAAACAATCAATAAGCTGTTTGCATTATGGCGTTATGGGTCAGGCATATGACGTGCTTTAATCTGGATGATAAGAAAGGACGATTGATGGACGATGACTAAGTTGCTGGTTTTCAACTGTTAAGTCCCATTGGAAACTTGTTAACGTTATTAAAGATTCGCTGGGCCTTAGCCCTTGACTTGTAGACGGTCCTTCTTCCCTGTTCAAGAAACCGGGAGAAAATGACACAAAGTTGCCCACGATTTTCTTGGTCTCGGAAATCAGGCGTCAGGAAGGGTCGTAGCCTGTGTGAAAAGGCCAAATTTAGGCAGGGGGCAGCCTGTATCGGTAGCCCGGTGTCGGAAAGCGGTGTAACCCATGTCAGGAAACCGGCGTCTCGCAGGGGTGTAGCCTGCGTCAGGAGGCCACTTGCCAGCGACCCTCCTGATCCCCGAACAAAAACAGGTATCCCCCTGGTGGTTGCTCCTTGTATACTCCCAAATATCCCTCCAGTCATTGCTGACTGTCTGATTGTTTACCAGGACGAAATGATAGCTTACGGGGTGGGACCTAGTTGTCGCTCGTGGCTGCTTACATTACGAGGAAGTGTTTATACGTTCACTGGATACCGGGTGGTTTCCGGGTGTTTAGTAATGATCCCTTACCAGAAAGCGCTTAGGTAACCAGCGAGGAAATTTAGATCTTGCCCGTCAAAACACTATACGATTGTTTCTGGCCACGAAGACTGGCACTGTCATTTCCCAGCACACTCGAAGGATTCAAACGACAAATCGTAACAGACCCGGCTCATATATATCTAACCTGTTCGCATCTAGCATGTTTTAGGAATTCAAGAAATGTTTATAGTAGGAAAATCGTAGGGAAAGGATGGAGGGAGGGCAATGCCAAGGAGGCCAGCTCCCTCCGCAGATTGTCTCCCAAACTACTGCAGCTGGAAGTTAGGAGGCCGTGGCCTGTCTGCCAGCGACACAGGCTAAAGCCCGGACTAGAAAGCCTCTTGATTTCTTATGCTGCATTATATTTTCTCACATGTATTTTCTACCAAAAATTTTTTCTTCCTACTTTATCCTCTTCCCATAAAGAAAATATACTGATCCGACCCGCATATGACTGAGTACATGCAAGTCAGCATGCAATGTTTCTTGCAGTATATATATGTTATGGATACCTTATCTGAACTACGGTACTTGAGGCATTTCAGTAATTTCTAAGATAGTGATTGATGAAAAGGTAGCAAGACCCTATAGACTGGAAAAAAGAAAAAAAAAAAAAAAAATATATATATATATATATATATATATATATATATATATATATATCAAACATATATAAATTTTTTTAAAACAGTGTAGTCTGGCCTCAGTTCTCAGGTCATGACAGCGTTCCTGCCTGCTACAGAATTTAACAGTCGAGCAGAAAGTTGTGGAACACAGTTAACCAGTGAGATATTTCTATCTGGGTCCCTGAAAAAAAAAAGAGTACGTTCAGACTGGACACCAGTCCTTTCTTTTTAACTGGGTGGTTATAAGGGAGGGGGGTGAAAGGCGGGGATGCATGGTGGACAGGTAAGGTAAATTGAAGAAACAAATGACAATCGTTAAGTGTAGAAATGTATGGATTGAATTTATTGAAAAGTGTGAGAATTCCGACGAATATTTAGGGAAAGTAGGTAAATTAGGGAATATCGACAGATGATTCAGAACGTAGATGAAATGAGGGTCGTTGCCTTGCGGACCCGATCCATTTGAAAACAAGACGAACGTACAGCAGCTCCTCAGACACCACAAGACCTCATAAACACCAGCGGAGAGTCATGTTGCGGGACTCGGCCTTACATTACGCCACCGTGTAGTGGACAAAGCCTCGTCAGTATCAGACCCGTGTGGCGGCCGTAAATTCCCTACATCACCACAACCACGTTGGGAGCGCAGGCCCGCCACATTGCCAGAGCCATTTGAGAAACGCCTCCAAATGAATGACCGACAAAGACAAAAGGAAAAAGAATGGGCGACTTGTGCTCCGTTGAAAAGCAAATAAAGTAAATGAAGTCTTATTCTAATCTGTCATCGCCTTTTCTTCTATCCACGTGCAGTGTGTGTGTGTGTGTGTGTGTGTGTGAATTATGTAATATTAATCGTAAGGATAAGTGAAAAAAGTGTAAGTAAGCGATGATTAAAAGACAAGGTTTTGGCCATCCTCATAAATTGGAGGACTGTCCAAAATGACCTCTGAAAAGTTGCCGTCATATTGTCAGAAGTTGAAATCTTGTTCCTCTACACTCACCTCATAGGGAGAAGTTCATACATTTCCTCACCATTACGAGCCAGTGAACGCATGTGCATTTCCCTGTAAGGATTTCTCCAGCTTTCCTCTCATCCGGTGAGTTCTACGCTCTCCCACCTTCCTGATGAGTTGACAAGCTTATTAATATCGCATTATCCAGTGAGCCACACATCAGCACGAGTGTCGGGGAAAAGAATAGCAAAATGAACACTGCGCGAATCGTCGGATAAAATGGAGGGAAAGTGACAGGTGCCACTTGCGCCAAGGGGGATCGAGTGTGTGAGCCAGGAAGCCGGGCGCCGTAAAATATAACATCGAAAAATTCATGCAAAGTGCGATCCCGCAAATTTGGAGCGTTGCTGCAGGAGACTGGCGTAGATTATGTGGCAAATCATTCGCCTGAGAGTCGGCCCCACACCGATATCAGCCAGGAAAATACACCTAAAATGGCGTATTATGTGTCGAGACAGAGAGCGAGTGTGTGGTCAATGAAAGTTGTGGAGAAGGATATTAAGAGAATGAATTTTGTGTTGTGTTTGTCCGGGAGTGAGACAGATGCGATGGGTTTAAGCAAGACTAATTGGAAAAGTAGAGCAGTAAAAGAGAAAAATGGGGGTTCTGGACAGTGTGTTTGGGGCCAAGTGCTGCTGCAACGAGGACAGGTGAGGCTGTGTAGCTGTGTGCACGACAAGGGTGAGGATAGTTTGGGAGAGTCTCAGGTTGCAGTGTGAGGGTGGTGGTCACAGCGTGGCTGGCTAGAGCGATGTTTAAGGTTCTGAACCGACTTTATTTCTAGTTGTATATGACAAAGTGAAGTATAGATACTGACTGAGTTTGAACAACAGTAGAGTAAACTTATATTTCAGCTGTTTCCTCTTGCCTGACTTATGTACGATGATAGAAATTATATACTTACGTTTTCTTCTTCCTCTAAGTTGACTGGAGACTGTTTTCTATACTAATGCTGTGGTTAAATGTTTTTAATGAAAAGGCGAAAATACTCTTCGTATCAATTCTAAGATTATTAGTCCATATTGTGAATTAGATGACAAGTTATTTTATGCCGTTTTATCAAAGGACAACAATTATTACTATATTCTTTACTTGAAAATCTAGTTTCAGTTACCCAATCATGGTAAACAAAGAAATGACTTAACTGGTCCATCTTCAATTATTATTTGTGCGTCGATTGCATAATTGGGATGCGACCTCAGGTTGCGAAATTTCTCAACGCTGTTTCTCAACCCTCGTGTAGGAACCGTTTATTGTAACCATTTGTCATTATCACACACAAACCGGCCAGCTGTTGCTTCACCCTAAGGACTGAAACTGAACAGGTGTCAGTATCGTATGAGAGATTCATTTTCTGTGTTAAGTTCGCTAATACATTATTCTTACTCGGGCTATGTATGCCAGTGGTCTGTTATTAAGGGCTGCTTCCCCTCACCTTCCTGTTGACTTGAGCCAATCCATAAGCTTCTAACGTGCCTACATAAAACAAATAGAATACAGACGCAACAAGAATTTATCAGATTTTAACAAATATATCAGCATAATGCGAGTGATATTACTTAACGAAATATGTGAACAGGAAAAACACAAAATAGCATCTTAAAAAGGTAAGTGGAGGAAAACTTTTACACTTAATTTGTCTGATTTACTTGAAGGATATGCGGTGGAGAGGGGGCGAACTTTCCATGGGCACAGGCTGATATTCTACAGACATACTGACCAGTACCACGAGAACTGAAACGAAGATAGCCCCAGTTAAGAAAGTTATGTGAACCCAAAGGCAAAATGATGGTAAATAGATTAACTGTAAGTAAAATGCGTTGCGGAATAATTGCCATGCCTTTAAAATGATAGGAAATGTGAAGATAGAAGGAAATGGAAGTAGATTATCTGCTGTGAGAGCGGTCGACTTAATTACCCCTAATAGCGAGAACATGACATCTAATCTAAATAACAGGCAGAGGTAATGGTGGGAGTGAATGCATGCAATACTCGGGACATTATCTTATGCTAAAAAAATGCAACTTATTTGGTGCCTGAGCTGTTCAGTGTGTAAGAATTATCATCATCCCCAAATTAGACAGATAAGTAGGTTTAATATTAAGTTTTCATGTGTACATTAATCCAGCTGCGAATACAAAAGATATTTTTGTTTGACAAAGCAGAATATGAAGTGCGAATACGATACCAGAATAATCATATGCTGTCGCAAGTATAGTGGGAGTGGTTTTATCTGCTCGACACACAAGGAAATAGATAAACATGCACTTATTTATTCGTTCATTTTTTATTTCATCACTCTCATCTTGCCCTGTAGACCAGCTCGTTGCGTATGTAACTAATTTCCGTGTACCCAACTTCCTTTATCAACGGATCAATGTGATAAGCAGTACATCATTGCACTTACCCAACACACGCATCCACTTGTAGATGCACCACACACTCGGAGGCGTACACTCGGACTGTACCAGTAATAACACACCAGTGAACAGGCTGTGAAAAGGCCCTTAGCTGGTTGGGTTCCGGAGATTCATTCCACATACAGACAATGAGAAACCAGTAGATCAACTTCCTCTTAGAATTAGCTAAGAATTTCAAACATTTCCCCCTAACAATGAGCATCGTCCCTATTCCTTTACCTGCACTTTTGCCTCCCTGATTAGAGGGAGTCGCGTACAAGAGGGTAATTAAGACTCGACTAAAAGTCAGATATTCTCGTGTTTTTTTGAAGGATTGAAGATCGATGATGATGCCAGACACGCGAGCCGTTAGTCAGAGGTCTGTTTCTGATGCATGTTGAGTAGGGGGTGCAGGAGGGGGCGTAGAGGTGGGAATGTTGAGCAAAGGGTGCAGAAGAAGGCCTGGAGGTGCGTACTGGGAGGAAGATTTGAGTTAGTAGTGTGGCTAAAGGAAGGTGATGATCAGAATGAGAGGAACAGCAGGGGAGAGGAGAGCGGTGAGAGTTATGAGGGCGGTGAAAGTGAGAAGAACAACGTAGGTCAGGGGTATCTTGAGATGAGCACATGAGAAGCAAAGGAAAAATTGAAAGTGACACAGAGAGTGAATGTGAGGGTGCTTGGTGAAGCAGAGAGGAGGAGGAGACGGAATGGTGAGAAGGACTGTGAGGATATGAAGGATGGTGAGATTTACGTGAAATGTGAGGGTAAGGAGTACTGGGTGATGGGGTGGATAGTGAAAGTGAAAGGAATTACAGAAATAAGAGCGATTGTCAACAATGAAAGGGATTGTAAAAATAAGGAAAAAAAGGTTTGGCTGAAAAGGGTGTTTAATGTGACAAACATGAGGGGAGAGTGATCAAATATTGTTTCTCATTGTGACTCATATCTCATTAATCGTAGAAGTACGCTTCCCTCTGCACTATTAAAGAATCTTTCTCACATTATGAGCTTCATACCTTTACAAGTGCAAACAATATGATTTCAGTACCCTAGATGTTTACCACAACTAAAAATATATCAGTGTTACGACACAGATCTTTCTTTTTACACCTGTCTGGCTGTATTGACCACTACATCACATCTGCGCATTGAAATGTAATGTATTCATAAACGTTGCATTTTTCATTTCTATATCATAACAGGTGCGCAATTTCCATAAACCCCTGGAGGCTATAAACATTGAAAGACACGCTACCAATGAGTGTGGCTTACTGCGGACCGTGTTTCATCCTTGCCAACAGTCCAGCGCACAAATGTTCATACAGTTTCCATTTAGAACTATTCCGAAAATAATGCTTTACGGTAATAATGGCAAAATTCAGAGGAGAGCAGAATGCATGACTGCAAGGGCAGAAAGAAGTGGGCGATCCCATGTCAGTTGTCGTTGTACGAATGGCATGTTCGACACAATGGATTGACAAATATTATTACAGGGAATACATTATAGTGGAATGGGGGATGGAGTGGATTGGGGTGGATAGGACAGGTGGGAGAGGTGGACTGTGGGGAGGGCTAATGCTTCTGGGAGGTTGTGGCGTGGAGAAGACAGGGCTCTGGTGGAGGGGAGGAGCGTGGAGTGTGCAGGGCTGGTGGAGGGGAGTAATGTGGAGGGGGCAGGGCTGGTGGGAGGGGTTGTGGAGGAGGGGACAGGCCCTTTATACACCAGGTGACATGCGATAGTTTTTACACCGTAACGGATATTCTCTGTCGTGCAAGGAAAAACTGGTCTATCAGTTCGAGGTCCCACATCGTTAGAAAACTCCCCTGATATAGTTTTAATGGGGCTATGAATAATAGGGGAGAGAGACACAGAGGAATCTTGCCAAAGTTACAAGCAAGGTAAGGAGTAAGGAGAGAAAAAAAAGGAAAATTGGTCTTTTTTTTTTTTAACGTGAGGACCAGTCACAACAGCACTGTAATAAAACACTGGCAGTGTTTCTCAACGTACCACAACAGTCATTGTACAGTATTGCCTCATTATTCACCGTATCACTCAAATTGTCTCAATTCTTCTCTGTATAACTCCCGTTGCCACAATATTTGCTGTATCATATCATTAAAAACAACTGTACATCAACAATATTGCCTCATTCGTTTTACCACAAAGTTCTTTGCATCGCTCGTAGTTTACTATTCACTGAATCTTTCACATTATCATAATACTCACTACCTTACTCATAATAACATTCATGAATAATGCATGTTTTCATGATATTCATTGCATTACTCATCACAGTAATCGTTGTATTACCATTGTGCCAAATCATTCACCATACCTCACCACACGATATCACAATGGTTGAACCATTTGAAGCACACACACACACACACACACATACACACCTCCGTAGTACAGTGGTTAGCGTTGCGACCCACCAATCTAATGGATCCATGTTCGATACATGGACAGGACAACCAGCTCACAGCTAAGCCTACCTGCTCCTCCTTCCCTTCAGGGCTGGTTGCTAAACAGGGTACCTGGCTCCTCAGCCTGGCATTTGTTAGTGTATATGTTACCCATATGCAAGGTTAAGAGACGATACAACACGAGTGTAAAACCCTCTCCCTGTATCAAGCAAATAGTATTTACACACCCACACACACGTACTTACAACAAAGTATGCGGGAAAATTTGTACACATATACGCGCGCGTCTCATAAATCCCATCATAATGTCTCATATCCATCACTCATCATAAATATCTATTAGCGCTTTTATAACCCGGCTTTCAAACGTGTGCCGGGCCCGGTGGCACCGCTCCAACGCCAAACTTCACAGATTGATTTATGGCATCAATATCGCGAACGTATTAGAATCTAATCGCTAATATCTATGGCATGACTATTTATTTTTGCTGCTTAGATCTTACTCAGATTTATCTTTCTGTTAATCGAAATAACAATTGTTGGCTCGAGGAAGGAAATGGATTTTTCCAGGCACCATCGACAGTCACATTTTTGCTCCACGTGTTGATATTTTGGTGAGTTTTACTTCTTGGTGACTGCACCAATGTCAGACTCGTGTCCCATTCTACTCTAAACTGATAACAGACTTTATTAGCTTCTTGCTTTATATTAGCAAATAAGATATGCTTTCCATAGCCTTTAGGTTGAACTTGACGATAAAGTAATATTATTTTCCCACTCTGTTTGTGTATTATATCAGTTCCATAGCACACTAATGGAGGCGTCTGTACAAAGAATACCGTGTTTCAATACGGCGGTTCTTTAAAAGCGAACTGTGAGCGACCACGCACGCTATACACTGATGTATAGTGGGTTGTGGGTATAACACAACGGTCCTCTTATTGAATGTATAATGTACAGTTGTGGGAGACCCTAAAATATGGCAGGACCAACAATTACAGCCAGACTAGATGCACGAGTGCCAATCATAGATTAAGTGAAACCGTAGTGGCAATTATAGGTGGGCGAGCTTACCTGATAATGATTTGATAACCAGAGGTTGTGGTGTCAATTATAGGCATTACTCAGCTATACCGGCAATCATATTATGAAAGCGTAACACAATGGTAATTATAGAACCTACGTAGTTGTATTGTCAGGTGTCAATAAGCCGGAAAGTTAAATAGTAAAGAATTATCCCCAAACACGCGAGAAGAAATGCTGCTGCCGCTTGTGAAAAAGAAAATACGGGAGCATTAAGAGGACTGTACATGGCAGTAAACATGCTACAACACAGGTCCAGGGTAAAGCGAGGGTGATTTTCTACTAGTTAATACGAGAAAAAACTGCGATCGCGAGACATGCTATGGCCAACCACTTAAGAAGCTATAGTGCGTGTTGCAGTTATGTTCTACAGAGCCTGTAAACATAGCGCAAGCTGTAACTGTGCAATAAAAGAATTTGTAGCCATATTGCGTACTATACCTATGGACTACAAAGCCTGCAGATTTACGGCATTGTGATTAACCACTAAATGCCCTCAGCATAAAGAATGCTGTCATTGTGCACTGAAATCTTACAGCCATAGTGCTGTGGTACTGTGCATAAGAACCTGTGGCAATAGTGCAGGTTGTAACCATTACATATATGATTTGTAGCCGTAGTGCCTATTATAACCTCGTGTCAGCTGGATTATGCTGTAGCATGCGCTAGTATAGTCAGGGTGAATCGGGCAATAGTGTGGTGACAGTAATCACCAAGGAATGACGTAGATGTGTTTTTAATGACAGTATCTTCTCTTGCTTTCTCTCCTTCCTGTTTCTCTCAAACATTTGCCATCTTTTGAAGGAAGGTGATAAAGCTATCGCACTTATCTATATTGCTACTGTGGCAGCTGACCTTCATGGAAATAAAGAAAAGAAGGTCACATTGGAATGGACTGATAAAGATCATCACCAGTGCATGGCCTTCGGCACTGTCATACTGAAGAGAACATTTAGAATCAACTCATGTGGGCACTGTTGCTAAACAAGCCAGAAGCCACGCACAGATATCGAATCTGCGATGTTGTTATCACTGTTCAGCACTGTAAACCATTACCACACTACTCTTGCCACTGTAGACCATGATTATTCTTTAACATTATACAGCATCATGATGATATGTTCAGCTTTGTAAGCCATGACTATAATATGCTTAGCACTGTAAGGTATGATCAAAGTAAACTCAGAGCATAATCACAGTAACGTCGGGACTGATAACCACGATTATAGTAAGGCTAACACTGCAACGTGTAACCAAGGCGAAGGCCGGTAAACCACGATCAAGAGTGACGACATTGAAAACTACAGTAAACTAAGCACTGTATACTATAATCATGATTGAGCTGGACATCAGCGGACGCACTAGTGCACCATAACGCCAAGTGAATACCAAATCGACTTGTGCGTAGTTACCAACGTCTCCATTACGAGCAGATGTTCATCTGCCCATCACCACACACCTGTAAAAATATTTATGAATCTATGTGAGCAAATGCATCCATTCAAACCTGTAAACAAGATAATCATAGACAAAACTACCAAATAAATAAGACAGTCTCTTCCCGAGCTTCAAGTTTCAGGGGTGAGTGATATATATGTATATATTTTTTCTCTCTCTACGAAACGAACGCATTCATATCGACCTGTTTGACTGACGCTGATGGAGAGTTAATTATTTACAGTTTTTTCTCCATTTTTCCCCCTCCCTGCTGCAGCTGTTGCCCCGGGAAAAGTGCGTTGCCTCCTGCCCTCGACATCGTCTGATTCCAGGGAGAAAATGGGAAAAAAAATAACATTCGTGGAGTAAACAATGTTCTTTTTTTCCAGTGTGTCATGTTGATTGACTTCCTCTGATTTCCGCCGACTCAGTTTAACAGTTTTATGGATGCAGGAGATGAGACACTATACTTGACGCTTCAGCAGTTACAGTGGACATTGGGAACAGAAATGTATGAATATGAAATCATACGGTGAAGAGACGGGATATGTATATTTTTTTCTGTATTATAGGCTCTAGCCAGGGATCAAAGTCCACATCAAAGCCGGGCCTTACTTGAAATGTAAAGAGGGTTAATGACACGAAGAAAGAAGAGATGGGGAAAAGATTTTAAGAATTTTTGATGATGTGGAAAATCTGTCTTTTAAAAAGGGCCTGGTCGTAGTTGTTAAGAAAGGCAGGAGAGGGTAGATAGTTCCAAAGTTTCGAGGTATAGGGAAAGAAACAGTTATCGTAGCGACAAACCCTTGAGTTGCTAGCTGCCAGAGTAATCATGTGGCGCAGTAGGTTGCCGAATATACGTGATCTAGCTAACGTAGGTAGCCTCACCCTAACTGCCGCCTCTCTGCAACAGAAACCAAAGTAACACCTATAGAAATGGGAAAGAAACCAACAATGCGGCGCAGGGCAAGTGGTTCAAATTGTGAGGTTTAGCCTGAAAGAACTGATAAATCGGACAGCTTTAGACTCAGATCTGCATAATAAGGAATTAGAGCTAGAACCATCCCAGAGCATTACATCATACAAGGACGGATCAGTCCTTTGTATAAACGGAGCAAGCGTTCAGAGGAAAAGAAATTTCGACATTTAAACAATAGTATACATAAAATTCTCTATTCCGGACCAGGATTGAGAAGACTTCCATAATCCGGAAGGCTGTTCTCAAAGATCCCATTATCTTGATGGCAATAGGGAAAATTACCACTTAGTGGACTGATCAAACTATTTTCGTAACGTGGATCAGAATTAGTGAAAGACTATCATTCGCTTCGAAATAAGCCACACTACAATCAGTCATATTAGAATAAACAAATTTCTTGGTACTTTGAAACAGGCAGAAAAGTTTCTAAAATCCGGATCATTTATAGATATTCCATAATCTATGATAGATTTTCTTAGATATTTTGCCACCTTTTCCATGGGTTTGATTGGAGCAAAACTACCATTTGGCCACCTCTCTTTCCCTCTCTCTCTATATATATATACACATTTACATTTGTTTGTTGGGTATAATGTTTTACAGATACCAATAAGTGTGGTGATTTACTCAAAAATCATCAATCTATATTTCAAATTAGGAAAGTTCCGATTCGTGCGGTAAATTACTCAACAACTGCCGTTCCGTATAAATGAGTGTTCTGTAATTGCTAACCTTTATGGTGCATTATTCATAACTACCACTTAATAAGGCTCATAGTCAGCAACAGCCAACCAGTACTGTAAATTACTCAACAACTTCACATTTCGTAGGAAAACATGGAAGTTAGATATGCGTTGTTCCTATGAAAAGAACATAATCGTATGCACATGACAATCAATGCCGAGAAGCCCTGGTCAGCTAGTTCTGGCCCTTGTTGTCAGCTGCATGTGGCAAAGAACAGAACTGACGACGTTGTGTCCATGTACCATATACGTATGTCATTCCGTTGGTGATTCTTTGTATGTGTTACGCCTACTGACATTGGCGTAACAGACTTTGTGGATATGATTTGACTGAAGATGCAATAATTCTGAATCCGTAAAATGGATCTAAAAAATAAAAAAGAAAAAAAGAGGGCCGTTTCCTATCGAAGGCTTGAGAAACACACGGAAAATTATCGTTACCCCCGACTGTTGGCAGGGTCCCTTCTGGTGTCGTGTGTGTGTGTGTGTGTGTGTGTGTGTGTGTGCGGTGTGGTCAGTGTCATCTCCCTTCGTTGCCTGACAACCGGCCGAAGTTTCCTTTTAGTTAGAGTCAGATGTTACGACCTACCTTGAAATAAGGTTTTGAGAGCGTTTACCACAGTTGTCTTTCGAGTACTTTTCGTACTAGTTTCAGTCGCATCCATCAGAAAACTCAAACTACATAACCATCGCCTTTCACCGCACTCTACGGGTAATCACTACTAAAAGAATCGCAACCATTTCAGTCAGATTTGATAGTAATTTCTTACCCTGAAAATCGAAATGTAACAACAACAGATAAGCGAAAAGAAACTTATTGGCGTTCATAATCAGGCGAGACGAGTAGAGAGCCGAGTTACTCGCGAACAGCGAGTGCTTGGCATTATTATGCACCAGGCTGAGGGGCGCGTGTGTGTGTGTGTGTGTGTGTTGGCACCAAGGGTTCATGCCACTCCTCACGCCCGCCCTGCCATTAACCTGTCACTCAGTCTGCTTAATAAAACTTTAGTGTCACTAGCGGTGCCACTTTTAATTCAATTTATGTGCCATTCACACCCGCGTAGCGTCAGTTCCAAACTAACACAAGAAAAAAATTCTCTTGATCCGAGAGTAACGAGTCTAAATTAAAAACAAAAAAAGGACTTTTATAACACTTTCTAGACAGGAAAAGTGAATCCAGTTTATAACATATTACATGAAAAAAAGCCCAATAGTTGCCAACACAAAAGTACAAAAAAAAGCAAAGCCTTCACGTCACAGCGATCGATTTGCTATAAAAGTCGTCCAACTGATAGTAAGTGATTGTAGCAAAACCACCTGAATGTCATCTGGTCATTAGGCCCTATTTGTATTGCAGATAGAGTACGTATAACGTGTCGCGGGTCATCCTGAACTAAAAGAAAAAAAAAAGTAGCAACCAGCCCCAGTGTTGCATGGGGTCCGTCGACACACGGTCATTCTGTGGAGCAGTGATCAATCTAACGAGTGAGTGACGGTACCACACGCCCTTCCTCTCCCTACACCAGATATCTAGGTACACTAAGCTGGATCAGAACTTAACTGTTTTATACTTGTTAACCCCATGTCTTCCTCTACCATCCCTTCCCTATGTCCTCTCGTCTACTGAAGGTATGGATATATTTCTCTCTGTTCTACTCTGCGATTCACGAACATTATCCAGCAGCAAAAATGTCTCATAAATATGAAAATAGGCATCGTCGTTTCACATTTCTGTAATACGTTACACCTTCAAGCCTAATTTCCTTACGATCCTCCGTTTATAGTTTCGATATCATTTAATCTTTCATTATTTTCCGTAATCATATTTGCGTAACGTAGACAGTGATCGGACTTGCCAAATCCGCGAGACAGGCTCAGGTGCTGCAATCTCTTCTCCATTTCATTTGAGCTCAACTATGTGCGCACAGGACTTATTGGAAAATGACTGTCATAAATCTGTCGGGCAATATACAGTACACTCTTTGGTTTATATCCTTTAACGATGTTAGATAAATTGTAACAGTTACTTTCGATATTGAAAATGATTTTATCATTTACAGTTTCACTTTATAAGTCCAGAGGAAATCACACGTGATCAAATACAAAACGGCAACCCATACTTAACAGCCAAATGAGTCGTACGTCCCATTTTCCACTTCGGGAATAGTCAGCTCATTTCTTTTGTTTATATTATAAAGAAACAAGATTGAAAGTAGTACCAGGCACGTCCTCTGTCGTACCCTGGTGGTGGCTATGGTGTTACCTTCACACTAAGCGAGCGAGCTTCAGTTACCGAGTGCACCGCCCTCAAGGAAGCCTCGAAGCACCGTCCTTGGGCTTCATTAGCAAGGGAGGGATGGTTCACATTCATTAGGTCGAGGTGATTTCTGCTTCAGAAGTAACAGTGTGTAGTTAACACAGTGATCAAGTTGATAGTCTTCTTTTCACTTTATTACCAGAAGTGGCGAATGTATTCTGCGTTACTCATCAGCTGTTAGTGGTGTGTGTGTGTGTGTGTATGTGTGACTACATATATTTGCTTACATGTTGGGTAAATATTTCACGCTGGTGGCGTCTTAGTTTTTAAAGCTTTCTGTATCACACAGTCGTTAGCCTCAGCCTCTTGACTTAACTTGCTAAACTCTTATGCTGCTTCTTTGTCTCCTAATTAATCAGTTCCAACCTGTCTCAAAGTCCAACTCAGTGACAATATTGTTAAATCCAATAAGAAATTTCATATAAAAAAATCAAAACTCCCTTTTCCTTCTTCCTTATAGCTACATAATCTCCTTCCCCTCCCTTTGCTCCAAGTGTTGTATAAAGTTTGGTAAATCGTGTGTTATGTGTATGTATACCTACGTGTTTGTGTTTATATGCCAGCATGTATGTATCTGCATGTGGGAATGTGTGCGTATTCTGATGCGTCTCAGTGTCTCTATTAACGTGAGGTCTGTCTGTGTGACTGTCTATGTTTGTTTAAACATGTATATGTGTATCTTCTGTGTTGGGAGTGTATACAGCATCTGACAGATGTGCTGAAAAAGGAAATAATAAAAGAAGATACTGAGGAAAATATACAGTACATTTAATTGAGTTTTCCCTGCAATATTGTCGAATTTCCGAATGATTGACAGTAAATTTAAATTTGATGGCAAATATGTTACATTGTGTAATGTGTGCGATAAATGTCATGTTTGTGTTAATGCAAATGCAGATTACATGATTATATATATATATATATACATATATATATATATATATATATATATATATATATATATATATATATATATATATAT